>JAHDVE020006489.1:0-118951 GCA_022606495.2 Halesus radiatus | reverse complement strand
AGGGCGAAGATCAGTAACTTCCTTCTGGGATAGAAGCGTGACACTCAGTCGTGGTACAGAGCCTGGTCGACTCAGCCGTAGATCTCTGAAGGGCGGAGATAGGACTTCCTTCTCGGATGGAAGCGTAAAATTCACTCGTCGTCAGAGGACCTAAGCGGCTTCTCCGTGGAGCGAGAATAGGAACCTTCCTGATCGGAAGTTTCAAGCCAACTGTCCTTCCGGCGCGGAAGACTGAACCCGACTGTTCTCTCGTCAGAGAGCCCCTGTCGCCTACCTGTAGGTATCCCTTTATGACCCGCATTGTTCAGCGGTCCGTTCCGCCAGGCGGCTCATTTTCTTTGAGGTGTTTATTGCTATCCCGTAAAATCTCAAAGGAATTGCCGACTTTCTAAAATAGTAATTAAGGATGGTTTATTTTACGATGTAGTACTTTACAATAGGCTCCGCTCGCCTTTGTGGCCCCTCTCGTCTGGGAATTTTTATTACCTGAAATGCACATTTTAGACTAAGTATGTTTGTGAATTTGGTCATTCTTATAGGTATTACAAAAGGATATATCAATTGCATTCTTTTTCTTTAAGCTTCAAACGACACTGACTCGCATGTCAGGTGAGCATTGGAAAATAGAAGATGTTAAAATATATTTTTTATCATACCTTTTTTGTAATGCCATTGATTATATCGTGAATGGTATATCTATGTTATACCTATTTAAAGGAGGTCGGAAATAATAAAAAAAATAATAAAAAAACGAGCATAAAAATGTGTATAATTTAAAAATCTGTCTATGGTATTTTAAAATTTTTGTTTATGAACCTAACCTCTCCTGTCAAATTTGTTCAATTCGTGTTTTGAATTTTGAGGTTATTAATTATATGAATAAAGATGAAGCGAAATATTATACTGATTGCTCGAAATGCATTTGAAAGTGCACGAAAATCTGCACTTAATAATAAAAATACACCCCAAAATCTTCTTACAAGTAAAAATTCGTCGATACTGAGAATATTTTAAGTTGGCGGTTTTAGGTTATTTTTTACATTGTTTTATTTTTGTTTCAGGAAACCTAAGTTATCATGAAGCCACTGAAAGACGGAACGAAATTTTTGATTCAGAGCAGAAGAGACAGAAAGATAATGTCGGACGAATTGAGAAAATAGAAGTCAGATATTTAGGAGTTCCAAAAGATACTACCTTGATAATGAATAAGGATTTATCAACACCATTCGATTGCGCAAAACGTAAGATCAATATCTATTGTTTATCATGATATAATATGTTTATTTGGTCCAACACACCATCCGTCTCTTCAGTGATTTTAGGGTTTATAGTTCGGTTAAGTGTCAAGGGTTCAATCACCTATTAGCTAAGTCCTCTATCATTGCTGGAGCAACATTTTCTACTTTTATTTATGGTAGCAGAAGGAATTCCAAAGGTTATTTGTACCCTGGGAATGTTTGTCATTCTTTAAATTGAAATATTTTGGAATTTTTTCAGATTTGGGGCAGCTTCACTCGGAGCAGAGTGCGCTAGCCCTGTTGGATGGCAACACTGTGTGGGATATTCATCGGCCTTTACCGCACAGCTGCACTCTACAGGTAAGTGTTTTTTAAATCTTTACGGTACATGGCTCTTTTAACTAATTGATCCCACTCGATTTGTTCATTTATTGTATCAAAATCGCTGTAAATATTTAAATAAAAAAAACAGCATTGAAAAGTGAATTGAATTTTTTTAAATTTTAAATTTTTTTTTTTTTATATGAACACCGCACAAGAGTTCCAACTGCTCCCAACCCTCTGGAGCCAGTGAGACTATGGCATCCCCAATTGGGGAATGTTGTGAGGCTGAAGGTATTGGGGAGGGGAAGGAGAAGAGGACAAGGGAGATGGGGAAATGCCTGGCTATTCAGATCTGGTCACCAAACACGGCGAAAAGCCATTTCAAGCAACGTTTCAATTCTGAATGGTGGTCTTTCACCAGGGCGATACTGAGAGTATCTTCCACTCTTGATTACAATCGTGCTGTATTATTTTCCTATAGTCTCATGCCGTACTCGCCAAACACGGTATACAAAAAGTCGGCAATCTAATTCCGATCATGCTACTGCACGATAAACTCGCTATGGCCTTTTTGATGTGTGTGTCAACAGATTAACTAAACTATTAAATATTAAAAACTATTCAGAGAAATTCGATTCACAAATGAGACCATTGTCAAATACATGCCTCACTTTCAATACGCCCCCATGTTCAAATGTATCTCGTGAATAAAAATAAATACCATGATACAAGCCATAAGTGCGGGAAACACCGATTTATGCTAATCCATAATACGGTACCCGAGGTCTGTCTACCTGAGGGTAATTTACAAACGCCCGGCTTTAAATCCCGGGAATTTTGCAGTCGCCAGAAGAAGGCAGTTACGGGGATTAACAGCGAACTAATTAAAAGCCACCGAGCCACAGTTCGTAGTTCACGAAGGAACCCGAAGAATAGTTCGGATGTGATTAAAAAGGGGGACTTTGGCCGAAGCAAGATCAGTAGTGGACAGAGACGAGTCGGTAGAGACCGTCCGGCTAGTGGTCGTAGTCGAGACTCCCGTCTCCTACAAAGCAAGCAGGCCACTTGCATCCCCAGCCTGAGACGCTGCGGGAAAACTCGGCAGGAACCGCCGAACCCCAACGCCCATCGTTCGAGTGCAGTCGAGTGCCCTTCGCCTCCTGCCTCCCAGCGCCGTGATCCCATCAAGGCACACATCCACCACCGCAGGAATCACCACCGGACAGCAGTCGAGCGCCTCTGGCATCCTGCTGATCATCCTCTTGAACCGTCTGAAACCGGTCGTCAAGTGAAAGCCGAAACGCGTGTCCGCCCAGCACCAAAACCTCCCCCTACCGGAAGTACCACCTGCTCTCTGAGGCTTCCAACACCAACATCGAGACGACTGGTAATCTCCCCACTGGACCGTGTGCAGATTACCCGTAAAAACAGTTCGTGTAATTAAGTGACACCCACAATACCTACCAGTTAAGAATGTATTTTAGATTGTGAATTAATAAAATACTTGACACTCAACGAAGTTACCTGTTTCTACTGAACCCCAATGACCCCATCATGTCAACCATTATCTGGAAATGTTTTATTCTCTATTCTGTTGGATGTTTATTGATGGTTCTATTTGTTTGCAGCTTCTCCATTTCAAGGTGGCGGACCCGCTCCAGGTCAACCGCGCTTTCTGGAGAACCTGCTCCTTCGCCCTCGGCGCCGTCATGGCGCGCTCCTTCAAGAACCAGCACCAAGTTCACCTCCACAGCTTCCCCAGTCCGGATGGTGAGTTCATGCTTATGTTGTTTGTCTGCCTCGCCCTGTCATGGCAAGGAGGTGGACAGCTGATCAGGCCTGTCTTCTGTCAAGCCACTGGACATGTCATGGTGCCAGCGTTGCCATGTCTAGGGAGATCTAACAGGGAGCTCCAAGGACAGAAAGGGAGAAATCAGTATCGGTGTATTTTTTTCTGCTTTTTTTTTTACAAATTTAAGATCAACAGTTATCAAAAATCCCCTAAAATGCGAAAAATATGTTTTATTTTTCAGTACGTTCCGGCTCTTTTGTATACGACGTGGAGCTGGTGGGTCTGCCCGATTGGAAGCCCGTGGCGTGGGAGTACCGCGCGCTGAGTGCCGAATTCGTGAAGCTGTCGCGCACGGCCGCCCCGCTGCAGCGCCTCACGGTGCGTGAGGACGTGGCGCTCGCCATGTTCCACGACAATCACCACAAGACCGCGCAGATACCTCACATTGCCAGGAAGAATGAAGGTACATGATCTGATCAGCGTTTTCTGATTTTCTTCCCCCCTGTGGCTCTGAAAGGCTGCTTGATTTCGACAGTTTATCTACTAACAAGTCAGAAGCACTATATAGTATCTAGATGACCGTGAACTATTTTGTATAACCATATTAAATCAATCATTTGCCAATTATAAAGTGGATGAACGGAGAAAGAGCACCAATTGAATACTTGATGCAAAAATGAATGTTTGAAAATGTCAGGGATGCCCGAGGAAAACATGGTACGACCAAGTGAATAAGTACTTGAACCGTATCATGTCAAGAGTAAAAATAACAGAAGAGTATGAGACGAAGCATTAAAGTGAATGAAGCAAGGAGTGTGAGCCAATACAGAGTTGTGTGGCAGTCTATCCTCTCTCTTTAGGAGAAACAGAATGATGGCTAGTTAAAAAATAAAACTCATTAAATCATTAGATGATTTTAAATGAATGTCACTTTCAAGCTACTTACAACTGTAAGTTACGGTATGCGTGTGATCATGAATAGTGGAATGGCATTGTGATTTCCAGGAAACGTAATCCTGTACCGTGCAGACGGCCACGTGGACATCTCCAAAGGCCCCATGATCGCCAACCTGTCGCAGATTGGGCGTGTGGCTATCCCGGCCGTGCACCGCCTCGTGCGAGGACCCGCAGACGAGGCCCCCGAAGAAGACCAGGCTCCCCCGCTGCACAGGATCCAAGGAGTTGCGCTGCCATCAGGGATCATCATCAATCACATGGCTTTCAGGATATTGACTGACAGAGCCAGCAAACTGGTATGTAAACTGCTAATATACTCAGCAGCTCCATGGTCGAGGGGTAAGGCTCTCGACTACGAATCCGAAGGTCGCGGGTTTAAATCCCGGCGCGCGCAAGTAATTTTTTTTAAATTAATTTTTGTTGTTTCAAAATTAATTAATTTAAAAATAATATATAGTATATTTGCGCACGTTCCAGAGTGGAAGACACTCTCAGTATCGCCCTGGTGAAAGAACACCATTCAGAATTGAAACGTTGCTTGAAATGGCTTTTAGCCGTGTTTGGTGACCAGATCTGAATAGCCAGGTATTTCCCCACCTTCCTCCTCCCCTTCTTCCCTTTTCCAATACCTTCAGCCTCACAACATTTCCCAATTGGGGATGCCATAGTCTCACTGGCTCCAGACGTTTGGGAGCAGTTGAGACTCTTGTGCGGTATTCATATAAAAAAAAAAAAAGCTGTGATGGCAAACTATTCAAGATCTGTCTCTCACCTCCGTTGCAATACATGTTCCCATTATTATCATCTTCATATTAATGGTTTTAAAATAAATAATTCCTGCGCATTTTCAATAAATCAATGCATGTTTTGGGTGTTTTGTTATATTTTTTGGTATTTTGAATAAGGTGAACCAATTTTATTGTTTAGACCAGTGGTTCCCAAACTTATTATACTCGTGGACCCCTTCTCATAGCAAAAATCTGGCCATGAATCCCCAAGCGAAAAAACTTCACACAACTGATAATAGTAAAATTACAAATTTAACTTTGATATCCTAAATGCTGAATGGTGACATAAAAATACAAAGTACATCTACATATATAAAAATCAATGTAAGTTTGTTTGTTTGTCCTCGGTGTTCTCGAAAATCACTGAATCGGTTTCGCTGAAAATAGCCTAGTTTGTTTTTATTAGTGCCGGGAAGGTTTAGAAAGTATGAAATCCAATATGTAAAACTGTTGCTATAACTTTTTTAAATTAGTATGAAAAACATTGAACCCGCCATGCTTTATTTAGGTTAGCCCATAGATATAACACTCTGGTTTGCCACATATTGCATATTCAAAAAAAGAAGGTTTTTTTTTGGGTAGAATATTTTCAAAACGCAAAACATAAGTAGGTACCTACTTAAGAACCTTATGATTTAGATATATTTTGAAAAAAATAATCATTTGGAATAATGATATAAAATATTCAAATGAATGTTTATTTATTTGGAGATAGTTACTTTCGCTGTCAAATCAGTTATGGCACCCTAACGACAAGCAAGAATTTACAGCTTTATAAGGTTATTCCAAAAAAATAAATAAACCCGAGCAAGGCTGGGTACACATCACCTAGTATATAAATAAAACAATTATATTTATTGAATTCATAACTTTTGTTTTAAAATACAAAAACACATTATTTTTCAATGAGTTGGGTGAACCTCATGAAATAATATGAGATTATTAATGCTCTCACTGTTTGTGAGTAACATTCGTAAGTCCATAGAAGCATTTGCAGTCGGTTTCTTTTTTTGTGATGAGGCTTGTAACTGAACTGAATACACATTCTACTAAATAGGAAGATGGGAAAGCTATCAACAGCTTCTGTACTGTGGTCCATAATGCAGGCTATAAAAATGGTATCTATTTTTGTAACCAGAATTTGTGGTATCTTTGATCAGACATATGTTTCAGCTCTTCATTTGTCTATAATTCAAGAAGTTACTCCTGTATTATCTCCCAGCGTGCAGGACCAACTTGCCAATGGTCATGCCGGTGGGAAGGGCAATCTTGTTGAACAGAATCAATTAGGATATTAACATATTTAGCATCAACGAAGCTGCTTTTAAACGGCAAGTTTTGTTGCTACTAGTATAAAATGTACTCACTTTTTAATTTATTTTAGGAGCCATGTTAAATCTTGCTGTGTAATATGTATTCAATGTCTTAAAAATGTCTTAAATTGAAAATTTGTAAAGTTTTTAAAATAAGAAACTAATTTAATTGAATGATGGAGGACTGGCTGTGCTAGCAGAGGATTGAACATGCAACACTGCAGTGAAAACCCACAACTTTAACCGTTTGACCACAAATAAAATAAAAAAATGACAAATAAAAGATTTTCTCCTAATCTGTTCAAGAGAGATTTTGAATACATATTTGGAAATGTTTAATTAATTTCACCTGAAGTAAGAAAAAGTTGAGCTTACTTCAACTAATTTATCTGTAAATTCTATATGGGTAGTTAGGAAAATATCTAAGGTTTCCAATGATGAAAATCCTCAAACTGTAATCTTTTAATTTCTATGAAATACATACTAAATAATGTATGAAAATATGAGCATTTTGAAAACCAGTGAAGGTATTTTCGTATGTTTTACCTAAAATCCCAGTACATATTTCGTAGAACTTAACTTCTAGTATGCCGGAATTGCCCATCGGATAAGCAAAATTTGTAATCGTTCCACACCTACGTATCTGATCGGCAATGTGAAAACATTGTTTCTCCGAATACAAGCAGCTATTCTGAGGAAACTATTCGTAATAATAATATTAATAATTAGAAAATGTGCATAGCACCGTTTTTGTGAAAAATCACCTCTACAGATTTATACAATTTTTGTAATTATGTAAAAGTCTGATAAGACACGCTATAATTTCCAAAAACATAATTTTGCAGAAAAACAAGCAAGTCATTACGAAAATAGACTTTGCAAATTTACCCTCGAACACTACCGAAGTATTAGATCGCGGGCGCTCGGCGTTCTAAAGGTTAAGTGCCATACTGGCCGTATTGCACATAGTGACTTTTATCTTCAATGAGATGATATAATGAAATGCTGAGCTTCACAATCCGACAAACAAAGACAACTAACCAAATTGACTTTTCAATTTTTTATTTTTTTATTTCATTTAATATAAATGCATAAATTTGTTTTGAACCACTTCAATTTTAATATAATAATCGACCGGTTTCGAAAGTACCCTTCCTCGCACGTAAATTTACCCTTGCACACTACCGAAGTATTAGATCGCGGGCGCCCGACATTCCAGAGGTTAAAAGCTTAGAATCTAAGAACTTTTGTAATTGGACACTTTATAAATTTTCCTGACCGTGCAGAATTTATAGATAAATCATTGGTAGGATTTTTTGCCTTAGCAGACTATAAAGTGTATATTTTTGAGTGTGATAAGTTACCAGAAGAGTACGGCTGAACTTAATATATTCCTAACAGGTAGACATATTATAATACTGCCAGATGTCAGATATATCAATACTGACTCCTTAATATATATATCCTTAGATATATTAATCCTTAAATTTTAGCTTCCTAACCGTTCCGAGAATCCTGTTAAAGTTATATTTTGTTATCCATATCTATTGAATACTTATTTTATATGTGATATCTGATATCGGTATGTGATATCTGACATCAGTATATCTGGATATCGATATGTGATATCAGTATATCTGGATATCAATATGTGACATCAGTTTATCTGTAAATCGATACATGATATCAGTATATTTGATACATGATATCAGTATAGTTGATATCGATATGTGATATCAGTATAGTTGATATCGATATGTGATATCAGTATAGTTGATATCGATGTGTGATATCAGTATGTCTGATATTGATACAATTTTGGAACACTGCGCAGTTGTTTTGGATCTTGCTACTTTCTTCGGAATATATATTTTTTGTGATTAGAAAATAGGAAGCTAAAACAGCCGCAACAGCTATTGACAAGTGGAGAGAGTTCCAAATTTGAAGTCGCTTTACAAAATTTCCTATTACCGTAATATCTGGGAACGGTGAAAATAACGTAATACCGGAAAACTAATATATCAAGATTATAACAAAAGAACATGTATAACTTGGCGATAACCAAGTTTGTAGAAGTAATCGGACAGGCATGAGAATGTACTGAATGAGTATGTATTGTGGAAATAGCAATTTTGAAAGATCCATTTTAACCATGTATTAATATTTCATATAAAATTACCTTCACCTAGTAATTTAACTGTGAATCTTCTTTTCCAGAATCCTGCCAAATCACCACTGGAGCCATACACCTATGACGTCGACGTGGCGCATGCCGTGGCGTAATAAGTCTCGCCAGTTGGTAGCACATAGTTTACTAATATTGTACTTTGAAATGTAATTTCGTCGTAGTTACTATATTCGTTACAGTTTTTATTTAGAGGTTGTGTTTACATTAATGATGCACTGACCATTTTAACTAAGAACCGTTGGCAGTTTGACACGTATACGTGACGAAATGATGCACAAACATTTTTTTAAATCCATGGATTTTTTGTATCGACAAAATCCACTCTAGCCATTGACTGCAAAGTTGTCCATGTCAATCAGAATATTAATTTCTATTTTTGAGCTCGTGAATCCTGATGGTTTGTTCAGTAAGAAAAAAAAGTATTTTGTAAAAGGAAGTAAATGTGATCCGCTTGCAGTTTTGATTTTTGTTTTCAAGTGTCTAGTACTTAGCTTTTCCCCTGTTTCCTTTTGTTATATTTACCTTCCTATTTCTCCTTCCCCTCCCCATCCCCATTTCCCCATTATGTATTTACTCCGGGTGGTAATCAAAAGAAAATATTTATTTTTTTCTATTATGAAGCATTTAAAAACTTCTGCATTTCTGTTCTGTGTCATCTCTTTGCAACGGTTACTTCAATATCTTGTATCGAATAAAAAAAGCATTTGTATGTTATTCTTCCGTATTCCATTTAACCCTGTCAGACAGACCTGGCGACATTGCGAGCAGCCTACTTGTTCTAGCCATTAACTTCTGAAGCCAGTGGGACTATGGCATCCCTATCTCTGGATTGACGGAGGCTGAAGCATGTGGGGAGGAAAAGGAGAAGAGCGACATTGGAAAGTACCTGACTGTTCAGATCTGGTCACTTAACGCAGCGAAAGCCATTTCATGCAGTTCAAATCAAACTGTTTGGATCCTGAATGCTATAGGTGTTAATATCGGATCCATAAATAACGCAGGTTTTATTAATATTAACACTATATGGTGGTATTTAAGTCACTTAACGGAATGGCTCCGGCTTACTTATCAGAACTGTGTATTCCCGAAAATACCAACTCACGGCAGTCCACCCTTAGGTCAGTAGCGTCATCAGCTATCGGCAGGTTGAAGGAACCAAAGCGCACACCTAATACTAAGTTCGGGGATCGTGCTTTCGGAGTGTCAGGACCTAAAGCCTGGAATGAACTGCCGCATGACTTAAGAATTATCAAAGACTCGACAGAATTCAGAACTAAACTTAAAACACATCTTTTCACACAATCGTATCCATAAATTGAAGAAATTCACCTGTAAATTGCTTAGCTAGGCTGGCCGGTTAGTACTTACCTAAAGTCATTAAATAAATAAATAAAAAAAATAAAAATAATAAAATTAAATTAAAAATTCACGCATCGGTGCGCAAATGCGTCCACAGCCCGCAACACTGTAAATAACCAAAGTGTAAAATAAATAAAATAAAAAAAAACCTTAATATTTATTAAAAGCTTCTTACTCTTTTTAAGGTAATTTTATAGATATTTTCGAGTCCTAAAATTCATTTTATGAATACTTTCCAGTCCTAACAATTAATACCAATAATTCAATAAATACCACCTCTTCTTGTGCCACCAATCATCTAATAAATGTAACATCAATAGAAAAGGAGAAACAAATAACCATGTAATATCATCTCTATAAATAAATTTTTCTAAAACTGTGTTCATCTGAAGCGACCTGCCAACTGCCAGCTGCATGTATGTTTTTCTGTATCTGTTTGTACATAATTAGTTAAGAAATATTTGTACAGCGCCCTTGAGGTGATTTTTCACAAAAACGGCGCTATACAAATCATCCAACTATTATTATTATATATTTAATTATAATATTTAAACATGAATGTGGAAGAGAGTACTATTTGTGATGTCAAATCGCCGGCAACCGGGAACGAATGAATCTCCTTCAGCTGACTTGAATCATCATGGTGTTGGTATAAGAAAATTTTCAGTAATTATTTATGTAGTTCACATTCACTGCTCTAGGCGCACTAATAAAATTGTTAGTGTAAAACTGTCAAAATGAAAAATACAAATTACGACATTTTTTTCACTTGTGATGTTTTGCAACTTTAAGTGAAAACTTGCGTAAACAATTATGCAGAATTATATTAACCCTCCCGTATCCGTAATGTAACGATAGTCTACTACCCACTTTAAATCTTCCAATCTCTTTAAATACATTTAATATTAAATCAATATTTTAAGTGACCCTAAAACACATGTTTTTGCATCTGTAAAAAATATTTTTTAAATTTCGCCACAAAGCCAGTATGGTCGGTCGCTGAGGTGACATCAGCTGTTGCTGGGTGTAGAAGACTGATCTGGTAGCGGCATGTTGAGGTATCCAAGGGAGGACATGTTGTCCATTCTGCAGTTGAAGTGAAAAGAGACCACGTACCTCTGTGCATACGATTTTTATAGGCCGAACATTATTTGCAGGTGTTGTGAAATCATTGCATTTTCGTGGTGCAATCTTGACTTGTTTACGGTGAAATATAGGCTCGTGGCTTGCTCGGTATTGCATTTTGTGGTGCAATCTTGACTTGTTTACGGTGAAATATAGGCTCGTGGCTTGCTCAGTATTGCATTTTGTGGTGCAATCTTGACTTGTTTACGGTGAAATATAGGCTTTTGGCTCGTTCGGTGTTGTGAAATACCAGCTCTCAGCTTGGTTATTTGCACGTGTTGTGCAACAATTTATATTTGGTTATAAAGAAATATGTTTTATCTGTTTAAATTGATCCACTCTGTAGACACATTCGATACAATTGTATAGATTAAACTAAATAAAACAATAACTTTGTATAAGACCACTGAGTTTATTTAATTTTTATTACCGACCGGTTTCGCTTATCCTAGAAACCGCTCGGCCATAAAAAAAAAAGCTCCGTGGTCTTATACAAGTTCTTTTATTTCATTAAATATTATTAACTTATGTTTTTTGTCGTGGTTAGAGCATTTATTGATCTTTTTAATCCAAGCATTGTACAGGGTGTCCGGTGGCAGAATTAGGATTTAAAATTTAAATAAAAAATAAACTGCAAAGGATACACATTTATTTCAATAATTATTACAAAGAAGAGAAGTGCGGATTTTATTTCTTAAAAATTATTTCGTCTAAATGTAGACCGTCACGTCGGACACACTCTTGGAATCTGGCCTCAGTATTTCGTGCCACTCGCTGGAGAAGCGACGTCGGGAAGCCATTAACTTCGCAAACGATATTTTCTTTTAGTGCAGAGATGGTTGCTGGGTCGGTTTCATACACTTTACTTTTGAGGTACCCCCACAGAAAAAAGTCCATATGAGTGAGATCTGGTGACCTGGGTGGCCAGGGGATGTCACCGAAACGGTTAATCAATTTTTTAGGGAACAATTCACGAAGAACAATTCACGAAGAAGCGCCATCGTCTCTCTAGCAGTGTGAGGCGTGGTGCCATCTTGCTGGAAGCATGTGTGTGAAGTGAAGGCAGGATGTTCTCTCATTTTTGGCAAAAAATAATCGTTAAGCATGCGCCGATAAGAAACCCCGTTCACAGTAATGGCTTGCCCTCGACGATTTCCAAAAAAATAGGGTCTGATTATTCCACTGCTTGACAATGCACACCAAACCGCTCTAACATTGTCTCGCAGAAAACTTTACGTAAATTGTAATCACTAGGTTTAAGCGCTTGCACAATTTGAATCTTAAAGGGGTGAAATTTAAGGTCCTTCTTCAATATTTCATGCACAATAGTTTTTGGAAGCCCTAGGGTAGCCGCTCTCTTCCGCATGGACTGACGCGGATTCTCAAGCAAACTGTTTGCGACGAGTTCGATGTTTTGATTTGTTCTCGACGTCCTGCTGGGCTCTGGCCGTGGGTCGTTTGCCGCCGAACTTGTTGCCCGGAACCTCCGCACCCATGATCGAATCAAATCTTCACTTGGGGCGTCACGTAATTGTCGAATATTGTAACGCATACTAAATCTTCGACGCGCAGTTCCACACGAATCATTAGCCTTGAAATACGCTTCGATTGCGAACGCATGTTGCCCTCCCGTCCACTGCGACATTGTGACTAAATAACCCACACAAATGACAAAGCTAACACGGCCCCCTCCCCGCTCCTCCGCTTAGCCGTTACAGAGAAATTCTAAATTTGAAACCTAATTCTGCCACCGGACATCCTGTACAAGTATTGTTTATTTCTTGTAAATTTTTGTTCATAATTTTCGACGGAACTAATGTTACATTCCTGGCGGTAGTGCAGCAATTATTAAGCATGTAATATATCTTTTACATTAAAAAGTTTTGTTTTTGTGTATTTTTAAACAAAAAAATACTTTTGACCAGTTGTATATGAATTGGTATTGTATTCTATGGTGCAAGAGCGCATTCCAGAAACAGATACAGCTCGCAGGGCGAGATAGTCGTATGACGCGATGCCAAATTATAGTTCATAGAGTAATGCTGCTTTACAGTATGGCTAAACGAGGGTATTTTTTGTACTGCAAGGGGAAGGTTGAAAGTGTTGTTTTACAATATTTGCGTAATGTTTTCAAGATTACCCCTCGAATGTGAGTCAAAATCATACTTTTTGAAAATAACTCCGCAGATGAAATTGGAGTAAGTATTAAAATCTATGCATGTAAATTATCATTGGATCTGAAAAAAAAATTAAGTAATAACAAAGGAAAGGACAAAGGTGGTGTAACAGGAAATCTGTCTAAGATTGTCACGTAATGTGAAAAATTCTTATTCATCGGGCATTATGTAAAATTGTCATATAAAATCAGCGAAAATTGGGCTTTGCCATTTTGTTCCCCTTTTCATCTTTTGTATTACTGCTTATTGCGAATTTTGTTTTAAAAACCAATAAAAATGTATGTGTACCTACATCCTTACATGAGATAAGTTTACGGCAGTGATGCGTAATATTTTTAGCTTAGCTTTACCTAATTATTAAACGCAACTTGCAACCTACCACTGGTTTTTTGACTTTTCGTGTGGGGAGAAGGCTGAAAGCAAAATTTATGATTTTGGGTTTCTGGGGATTTTTTATTTTAGTGTAGTGCAAACTGATGCTTCACATTTTGTTCCACTTAGGACATGCCGTATGAAATAATAAAAATTATAAACAAATGTTCTCAGCCGGGGTTTTTAAACATTATGGCAGACATTCTTTTTTATATAAAGCCACGTGGGTCGTATGAAATTGGTCTGCGGGCGCTGCACGGATTGAGCCGCGTGTTGTGTATCACTGTTTTATGACGATAACAATCACACGAGCTAGTGATTTATGACGAGAGGGATTTATACGACCAAACTAATACGCGCAGTTAGCTAGTGATATGGTTGACAATTTAGTGATTTTTCTTGGAAGCACCGAACCGGATGATGAGAGTAATAGAGGAACATGAAAGTGAAATCTTTGTAATGTGTACATATATATATTTTTAAAGCAATATTTTCAAAAGATATTATTCATTGATAGTAGAAGTAGGTAAGTGGGTATATACGTTTTTTTAAATCTCTTCGGATATAACGAGTAATGGCTAGAAGGAGCAAATTTAGTCGGTCCCCTGTAACTACATATATTTTTTGCGAAAGTGTAAAATTGTTAAAAACCTACCGTATTGGAATTTGTCTACGTACATTAATTTAATACGTAATTTAATTGAATGCCGGTTCCATTTTTATGTAGTAAACTAGTGCCTGTATTTTTATTGAATGTGTGGTCTGTTTCTAAGAGATGGTTAGCAAATTCGGAGAACCCATTATTATTTAGGCATCTTAAGTGTTCTTTTACCCGGATATTAATATTACGCGACGTTTTGCCTACATAGAACGCCGGGCAATCATTACATTGAAGTGAATAAATGCCCGAGTGGCCTAAACTGTCTTCTTGAGCTTTACCATTAATTAAAAATTTACCTAAACTATTGTGAAAATATTCCTTTATAACCAAATAAAAATTATTGTGACAACCTGCTTTCGTTTAGGCAGAGCCATGGAAAGTAACAGAGGCTAACATTAGGTATTTCCATCTTATTCTTAGATAATCTCAGCTAATGTTTTTTTTATTTTTTATATGAATACCGCACAAGAGTCCCAACTGCTCCCAACCGTCTGGAGCCAGTAAGACTATGGCATCCCCAATTGGGGAATGTTGTGAGGCTGAAGGTATTAGGGAGGGGAAGGAGAATGGAAAGAGGAAGGTGGGGAAAATACCTGGCTATTCAGATCTGGTCACCAAACACGCCTAAAAGCCATTTCAAGTAACGTTTCAATTCTGAATAGTGGTCTTTCACCAGGGCGATACTGAGAGTATATAATGTTAGAACAAGGCACACTTTGAATTGATCAAATTAACTACCACAACCCAACACCCGAGGCCAAGAGTTGGGTGTTCAGCCGCACCCTTTAAATAGGGAACATACAGAAAGTATGTGCCTCTGCCCTCGGACCGAACAACATCGCCAGCCTTCGCTCTGCCTGACTGTTTCACCCTTGACTCGACTTGCTTCATTCAACTGTTGACAGATGTGCGGCCACCCACGCACACCCTAGACCAAGCTTTCCCAAACTTTATTTCCTTGTCCCGTCTATCTTTGTCTTCTGCTTCATGTTAGAGTCAAACTACAAGATGCTGTCATTTTTATCATTCTGAAATAAATATTTGAGCCATTACTGTCTAAAGTAAATCTACAGAATACGGTGGTTTTTATTATTCCAATATATATTAGAGGAATATCAGTACACAAAAGCACTGCAGGCCAAAATTTTACCACTTTTAAGATCAAAATAACATCTTTTTTACCATTCTGATATTTGAAAAAATATGTAAATAAGTTGGTAATTTTGGGCGGCTAATTCAAAACGTTAAAGACGGAGGAAAGTGTAAACATTTTGATCATAGAAGTTGGGCGTACTATACAGAGTAGTACTGGGCGTTGACGATAATTCCATAAAACGCCAAAGCCGTTATCGTTGATGATTTTCAACTGTTAAAAATAGCCGTTGGAAATAACGCCGACGTTGACGAGACGATGATGATTATTACTGCCGGAATACCCGTTTTTCGTAGGACTGTTTGAATTTTGTGTCTACTATTGCTCCGTACTCGGTGAAGCCTCATTCTTTACCTCTTTTATTAACATTTTATACATATAGTACATACACATATTATTATTATCATAAAGCATTCAAGTTGTACAAAAAGTTGGTCCAAGTATTTTGCGCATCTGATTTTTATCAACGTTATATGTATGAATATGGTGTCCAGAATTGAAAAATAAACAAAATAATACGTATTTACGAAAAATAAAACTTTGACTTACAATTGATAGGTTACTTCAAGCTCGATCTATTTAGGATGGCATTTTTTTTAACAATAAATTTTTACACACCAAAAGTTCCACTTCAATCTTTATGTACAATATTTACAAGCCACGTACACATTTTTTTATATTTTTGAATTAATGTTTAAAAACACCAACTGCCGCACTTTTCCAGCCTTAAGACTGCATCTGCGGTCGGATATGATCTGTCCAGTTTTGGGAAAAATTCGTTCACATGGAACGGAGGTTGCTACAATACCACATTGTTCAATGAAGATTTTTTTTAAATTAGGAAAATATATTTCATGTTTCTTCCACAATTTCAGGGGACAACTTTTTCTATCGAGAAGATCCATTTCAAGATACATGTTTAGTTCTTTTTGGAATTTGCTGGTTGGATCATTCAATGGCTTAATATTCTCCACTACTGAGTTTATTGCATTCCAAAATGACAGCGGTTCATCTAAAGATTCGGCTTGATTTTCCGAAATCTCTTGCGAAAAGTCTTGTCGCGTCGCAGCGAGTCCGCCGAGTGGGGATGTGGAGGGGGAAGACCAAGCTACGATCCAGAATTTAAAAAATATTTTAATTTTAATTTCCCTATTTTAAAAAAAATATGGAAACTTATTTTACGGACAACCCTCGTAATAGGAGCTTCTGCACACCCAACATTAGAAACCGTTCTGAGTTGTCCAACTTCGTTAGATGTAGTAGTTCCAAATGAACAAAATTCTATCGGGTGCTTGTTCTTTGTCAAGTCAATCTTCACTAAAACTGAAAACAAGTAGTAAACACTGTTTTCTATGTATTATTATTTTATACTACGTTACAAATACGGATGGGGGGGTATATATAATACTTACCTTAAACCACTTGAAACATCGCAAATATTAATACTAAAAATAATGTTACAAAAAGAAAGTACTTTCCCCTCCATACAATTATTCCATGAGGCTGAACTGTTAGAAATATGAAAAAATTATTGTCTACAGTGCCTAAAATATGTTTTTTCAAGAAAAAAACTATTCCCAAAAAATGAAAATCGTTCTAGTAACAGGATAAATAACGTACTTGAAGTACCTTTATGTAAAACTAGGCTTGCGCAGAGACATGCTTTTTTTATTGCTCCTAATTTTTTTTATTTTCTATCTACAGAATGTAAGTGTCCAAACATATTATCTTTAAACACATACAAAAATGAAATAAAAAACTGGATTAAAACCAAAGATATCAACCTTTTCCTGCTATAACTGTATATTTTCCCCACTTTTCTTTCTTTGTTTTTCGATTTGTTTACTTATCTAACTTAAAATCTTTTATTTAACTAACTTTCAACATCCATGTATTAATACAAATAAACCAATATACTGCAACTAACTGATACCAGGTACACCCACGCACTGGCCTTGCCTATGTGGGTTTTTTTTGTTTTATATACATTACTCATAGGTTGTTCAGATGTATTTATAATTTAATGTTAAAAAAAAAAAACAACAAAATGTTTATAATCATTGTACCTTCTTTGTGTGAATGTATGTTTCAAAAAATGAATTAATAAATAAATAAAATAAAAAATAAAAAGTCAAGACGTCAATATGTACTAATAATATTTTAATTCAGTAAAATAAAATATTAATTTATGTAGGTATTATACAATATTTTTCGTCATAATATTGTCTACTAAAAAAATATACTCCATTCTATTGATATTAACTATGAAAAATCAAAACGCACTATAAATTATTAATAAATTCCAATCCAACCTCAATTATTTGCAAAATCGGTGTTTTCAATTCGGATACAATCAAACTAAACGATCGATACGACACTAAACAGCAAAAAGGAACAAATAATGATCCCAATCGTATCAGGGAATCCCTTGTAACGGGGAATATCCCGCATACACATATAATCCTGTAACATCGTTGAAATTTTTGGCGCCAATAGTGTTAAGAGGTTACTGCGTTGAAAAATATTCACATGTTGAAATTATATTCCAACAGGCGTTATAAATATTAGGATTGATAAATACTAATATTTCTAACGCCTGTTAGAAATATTAGAATTGATAAATATCGCTAAATGCTATTTTTTTGCTTCCCAACGATAGACTTCCTTGATGCTTGGCGCTACGTATCGGCCGTTTGGAATACGGAAATCCAAAACAAACGTCTAGTAAGGAAGATACATAACCAAAAAAACCATTCCAAATATCGCATAACATTGCTCACGACGTGTAAACTGTTAACCCTTTTTTTGGCGATATACTGATGTAACGGGTGCATGCATAGCAGGTTGACTCGTTGACTGCGTTGAAATATATTAGTATTGATAAATATTAGTTTTGATAAATACTGCTAAATGCTATTTTTTTGCTTCCCAACGATAGACTTCCTTGAAGCTTGGCGCTACGTATTGGCCGTTTGGAATACGGAAATCCAAAACAAACGTCTAGTAGCAAGGTCATAAAAAGACCATTCCAAATATCGCATAATATCATTCACGAAGTGCAAACTGTTAACCCTTTTTTTGGCGATAATACTGATAAAACAATAGGTACCTGGCGAGCTGATTCGTTGACTCCATTGGGAAATATTTACAATTCGATATTATATTCAATTTATTAACTGTTAATGCTATATTTTTTCAATAGCGTTATGTGTTGACGGCATTTAGCTATTATTTCCAACGGCTAGTTATAATTTGATACAGTACTAATACAGAGTCCGCAGATACTTTAATAGTACACAACTGCTGACCCTGTACAAATTGCAAGTGCGCCCAGCTGTAGAATTTTGCAGCCACCTCTGGTCAGGAGCCACAAAATATCTGAAAAAAACCCTTGACTCTGTGCAGAAACGGGCGGTCCGTTTGATAGATTTGCTTATCTTAACAAACGGGTTCCACGGTTGTACCAGTATTTTAATGGAAGATCACTCTACAACTCGTTCGTGTGTTCAATAGCTCGGTTGTGAAATGATCTGCCGGCCTCTTTGTTTCCTCCCTCCTACAACGTGGGTCTCTTCAAGACCTAGGTTCACTCCTTCCTATCCTCTAAAAGACCCTCCACACAGCATCCCCAAAGATGATATAGGCCTTGTGGGAAATTATTTCCCTCAGGGCGTACTGTACGGAGTTACTGTAAAAAAAAAAAAAGAAAAATAGCACCCGGAAATTTGATCGATGGCTATTTACCACTGAACAGATAATCCCAAGAAGTATGATCTATACGGATTTTAAAGAAAACTGATATAGCCAATTTACATAAGACCTCCCAACTTCTTGGCCTCGGGCAGGCCATTGCAATTGATTATTTGTTTAAGAAAGAATGACTGTATATGAAAATGCTTCAATTTCACTAGAAGCGAGGAAAAATTTACCTTGCTTCGGGCATACGGATAAGCCCATAATATGATCCAATCGGTTTTTCTCTTCAGTGGTTAAATACTCTTACAAAAATGCGAAGAAAACAATCTATAGCCGTACCCATTATACATATCATATTTAACAAAAAAACTTTTAAAAAGAGGGTTTTGTTTCGATTAATTGATTCAATGTTATTTACTTGTATTGTTGGTTTTCGAGTAAAAATTAAAATGCCCGTTTTGTTGTTTTTTAGTGATCATTTTTCTTTCGTGTCCCGATACTCTGTCGCAACCCATAGTTTGGGAAACACTGCCCTAGAGGGACCATAGGTACTGGGGTTCCGCCAACATCCAAGGGGTGCGTGGCTGAAAAAGTTTGGGAACCCCTGGTGTACAATATTCATATAAAAATATCAGATATCAATGCTTTTCCCGCCATTAAAGTAGGATCGGTGTAAAAGGCAGAAATAACTTAATATATTTTGAATTTCCCGGCGGATAGGGTGGTGGAGTGGATTGCGGTGGGGAGAGAGGGAGGGGAATATTCCACATATTTTGATCTGCTAGCAAAGGTATACAAATTTATATAATAAGTTAACACAGGTAGAAAAAACATAAGTGAATATATTATTTAAGACTGGTACAAAATAAGCCTGACATTTTGTAAGAATAGTTAAATTGAATACTAATAATAACATTTATTAAAATATCATGTGTACCTCAAAATTGTTTAATTTAAATTATTTTTTTATGCAATGAAACAATAACGTTATTTTAAACAACAACATTGCTAATTTTCATAAATTACTGCTTAAAAACAAAGTCATTAACTCATGTCAGGTTTATACGCCGATGGGGTTTTTACATAAAAAGAGAGAGTGTAATAAGAACCATATCAATACAACATAGGAACACTGAAGGTACGCACTTCTTACAATGTGGGGTAGACTGTTGCTGCAATAATACGAAAATTACTACACAAGATACACAATGAAAGAAAAATAACAAAGGAAAATGGTTAATACAACATATTATGTAATACAATGTAGTTAAAAAAAGGTAGCAATTAATGTTTTGTTTACAAAGTAGTGTTTTGTAAAGAGAGGAAAAATGTATAAAGTTGATGAACTAAACCAAGTTTTTAGAGCTAATATTATAAAACAATAAGAATCATTTGAAAAAATAACATAAGCGGATAAGTAAAAGAAGTTTGTGTAGGACTAAAAGCAATTGTTAGTTGAAAAACAAATACCTAAAGAAATAAATATTTTAAACATATGGACAAAAAAAAAAAAAAAATTTTTTTATATCCGCACAAGAGTCCCAACTGCTCCCAACCGTCTGGAGCCAGTGAGACTATGGCATCACCAAATGGGAAATGTTGTGAGGCTGAAGGTATTGGGGAGGGGAAGGGGAAGAGGAAGGTGGGGAAATACCTGGCTATTCAGATATGGTCACCAAACATGGCTAAAAGCAATTTCAAGCAACGTTTCAATTCTGAATGGTGGTCTTTCACCAGGGCGATACTGAGAGTATCTTCCACTCTGGAACGTGCGCAAATATACTATATATTATTTTTTAATTAATTAATTGTGAAACAGCACAAATTAATTCAATAAAATTTACTTGCGCACTTGGGGATTTGAATGAGCGACCTTCGGATTCGTAGTCGAGAGCCTTACCCCTCGACCATGGAGTAATAAACTGCAATATATCATGTTTAGCTATAGAAAGCAAGAGTGAAATTAAATACCTCGGCATAACAAAATGGTCCCCACACATAAACATATTCAATGACAGAACAAGGAAACTGAAACAAAGACATATTTTAAACAAAGGGTTACTTAGAATGATGTATTTTGTTTTTACCAATCAATAATACAATATGGCATTATAGGATGGAGTGGACCTTATAAAAATCACATGCAAAAATCAAATTACATAACACAAAAATTAATAATAAAAACAATTCTAAACAAACCATACACATACTCGTCAAAAGAATTGAGAGTTTAAAAGTATTATATTTCTACCATGCAACTTCACAAACTTACAAAGATAATATTTTAAACAAAACTGCGTCATTTAAAAATAATACAAACGACATTCCTTGTAATTCCAAAATGTAAAAAAACAACAAATAAAGGGGGCAATTCATTACCAGAACAAATAAGAAACATAAATAACATTTTAAAAGATTTTAAATTTCCCCATACTAAATAATACAACATATAAACAAACAAATAACCAAAAAAATATCACACCTCCCATACACACAAGCTCAGTTTAATTATGGGAGTACATTTTATATAAATATTATTATTTAATTGTAATTACTTCTATTACATGTAACATTCAAAATCTAATAAATCCTGTTCATCTTTCGTATATATTTAGGAAAAGGTAAAATTTGTTGTTTTTTTTTCTAATTGGATTCTGCTACCTCCAAACGCCTCTTCGGGTTCCGTGGCCGAAAAAGTTAGGGGACGCCTGTGCTATGAGATAAAGATGATTAAAAAACCTTGCGTTTCAACAGTCTCTCTGATTAAAGTTCTAACGCTTCCATCAGAACAACTAACGATTCTCGAGAGTCTTGCAAAGCTTCATCGTGTTCACGCTGGCTTTCCAGAACAGTTTTCTTGCTTTGCATCTCGGGGTGATACGGTTTTAAAATGGTTTTTCCGGTTTCGCCAATAGTTTGAAGCATAGCAAAAGCTTCATGGTACTTTCCTTGAGCGTGCAATACAGTGGCAATGTTGCTCTGTAGACGCAGAACTTTAAGTGTATCGGCACCAGCCTGTTTATATATTTTATATACTTGCGTAAACAATTGCAAAGCTTCTTCGTGCTTCCCCAGGGCTAGGAGCACAAGCCCTGCGTAGGTTTTAGTTTGCATTTGTCCTTCATGCTCCTTTGTCAGCACTTCCTGCAGAACAGCCCACGCCTATCCGTTCCTTTTTAGTTTGTGTAGTAATATAGCAATGCTACTCCTGGTCTCCAGGGAGTCTGAGTGGTGAGGACCAACTGCTTCCAGTCTCTTCCTATAGATATCTTCCAATATGGGCATGGCTTCAGAATATTTACGTTGTTTGAACATTACCATCGCTATTTTGTATTGGATGTCCAGCGTTTCTGGATTATCCTCTCCCAATATCTCGATTCTTTCATTTAGTAGCACTTTTAAAATATCCAAGGCTTCTGTGAATCTTTCACACGTAAACATAGTTTCCACTGCGGATAAGATATGAGGAACGAGGGGTTGTAAAACCTGCTTTAACTCATTGATGTCGGGGAAACGGTTTTTTATGGCAGCAACCACAAGGCTGTTGCCATCAGCGTCGCGAGCCTTCATCACCGCCTTTATGATTTCTACGTCCCTGATTTTGGAAATATCTTCAATTACCGTGACATCGAAGGTTCGCACTTTTCCAAAACAAAGTGCAATCATTTGCAGTAAAGATTTGATATCTTTTTGTGTAGCAAAATCAAATGGAGTCATCTCATTGTCTGATTTGAGGTTATGTACTGCGCCTTTTTTCAACAAAGATTCAACAATTTCTGAATGAGAGTGTTCGGATGCGTAATGCAGAGGAGCTTTGCCACCCTTTCCAACAGCATTGGGATTGGCTTTGCTCTTTAGCAAAATATCACAAGCTTCTTGAAAGCCCCCCCAGGAGGTGATATGTAAAAGTGTTGCATTTTCAAAACTCTGTACATTTAGATATTTTGTCAAGTCTTTAGCTAAAGTGGTAACCATCGAAACATTATTTCTTTTAATGGCCATAAACAGTTTTTCGATTGACTGTAACACTTCTTTAATATCTTGATTTTCAGTCAACTTTGCAGGGGTATTACCAAGGTTGTCCGTGACATCATACACCGCACCGCTTTGTAACAGCAACTTCACCATTTCTGTTTGTCCCAAAAAGGCAGACCAGTGAATAGGCGTGCGGCCTTGTAAATCCGTTGTATTAATATCAACATTGCGTTCTATCAAATATTGAGCTACAGTTATTTGCCCTTCTTTCGCAGCCAAATGCATCAGGGTGCATCCATCGATCGTCACATCATCAATACTCATCCCGAGCTCCAGGAAGAAGGCCAAGATGTTGCAGTGGCCGTGTATAACAGCTATGTGAATTGGTTTAGAACCAGATCTGTTTCTTGCATTTATGTCTGCTCCTCGGTCTACCATGAGCCTTGTTACTTCAAGATTACCCGCTTTAACTGCAACGTGCAGTAACGTCCAGTCGTTATTGCCCTTCTCGTTAATCCTATCACCTACGTGCTCCAACAGTATTGAGGTATTTTCCATTTGTGCATTAGCAACTGCCAGCTCTAATGGAGATATATTCTTTGAATCTCGTATATCAGAGTTTGCTTTCCCGTGGAGTAACCTTTTCACAATATCTGGCTTGTTCATGCGTACTGCGTAATACAGTGGCGAGAAATCAGGATTAGTCGGATTGATGTCGGCTCCATTTTCGAGCAAAACTTCGACAACATTCATATGTCCATACTTTATTGCAATGAATAAGGGTGAAGGGTGTTGTATGCAATCTGCAACTTTAATACCCCCCTTTATCAGCACCTTGGCTGTTAGCTCATCACCACTTTCAGCTGCTATGTATAAGAGGTTGAATCCGTTTTCGTCTTTAATATGGATATCAATTTTTTCATTCTTCAGCAAAGCGTCAACCACAAGTCTATGCCCTGTTTTAATTGCAGAGATCAGAACTTTACCTCCTCCAAAATTAACATCTGCTCCTTTTTTAATCAATAAGTTCAACAATTTTATATTATTATTCCTTGCTGCCCAGCACAATGCAGAAAAATCAGTACTATCCACTTGGTTAACATTCGCTCTCTTATCTAACAACATATCAACAACCGCCTTGTGATTCCCACTGGCAGCCAGGAGCAATGCAGTGGCACCATTTTGGTCTTCAGCATTCACATCAGCCTCCGCCTGGAGTAATGCTTTTACCACCGGGCTGTTTCCAGCAAATGAAGCTATATGTAATGCTGTTCTGCCAAGTTCCCCTGTCTCATTAATGTTGGCTTTATGTTCTATCAACATTTGGATAGTTTTCTCATTGCGTGCTTTAGTAGCTACATGCAATGGCGTATTATTAATAATGTTTTTACAGTTCACTGCAGCTCCTTTCTTAATCAAAGCCTCTGAAATACCTACTTGATCATTTGCAGCACTAAGATGCAGAGCTGTGAGACCTTCATCAGTTACGGAATGTATATTAGCTCCTTCAGCTAGTAAAATGGTTACCACAGAAACAAAGCCATGTTGGGCAGCATGGTGTAATGCAGTAAAGCCCTCATCAATTACGGAATGTATATTAGCTCCTTTAGCTAGCAAAATTCTTACCACAGAAACATGGCCATGCTGAGCAGCATGGTGTAATGTAGTAAAGCCCTCATCATCTGGGCTATTCACCAGAGCTTCCTTCTGCAACGGGAATATACCGGCATGTCCACCCGCGGCCGCAATGAGTAGTGGAGTGAGACCATCATTTCTTGCCGCATTGACATTGGCCTTGTGTTCCAACAGTAGATTTACAATAATTGAATTGCCTTTAGAAACGGCCATGTGGAGGGGGGTGTTCTTGTCTTTTACATCTTCATCATCGACTAAAGCATTGCTTCCTAAGAGGATCTCGACAATCTCTTTGTGGCTTTTTTCCACTGCGAAATATAATGAAGAGTGACCCTCGCTATCTTTGAAATTTACATCAGCTCTGTTCTCTAGCAGAGCCTTGACAACCTCCAGGTGACCATTGCCTGCTGCCAGATGTAATGGAATGATTCCTTGTTCAGTTTTAGCGTTGACATCAGTTTTTTTTAGCAGCAAGTAGTGTATTATTTCCAGATGACCATTTTCTGCAGCTGTGTGAAGGGAAGTATAGCCATCACAATCAGTATTTTCATCCACAGTATCACCCTTCTCAAAGAGGGTTTTGACTACACCTAAGCAATTGTTCAGTACAGCATAATGCAAAGGAAAATATCCATTGGAATCTTTGGTAGTTGTTTGGGCTCCCAATGAAAGCAATGCCATAACAGTTTTCTTGTGGCCATTTTGGGAAGCCAAGTGTAACGGTGTCTTTCCAGCACCATCAACTTGATTAATTGCATTTCCCATTTCTTCTACCAAGAATTTCACAGTGACATCTCTTCCAAAGGCCGCAGCTACGTGAAGTGCTGTTTGACCATTGACATCTTTTGCTTCGGTGCTAATCATCTCCTGTTGAGTCAAGAATTTGATAGTCTCAATATTGGGTCCCCGCGCAGCATAGTGTAGCGTAGAAGACAAATCTTCTTTTCTTGAACATATATCAGCGCCTCCCGCGATTCCTGATGTGAAATTCTCAAAGTTTTCCTTCTAATTTATTTTGTACCGAAACGGTTTAACCCTGCTAGAAGTATATTCAGACTCATTAATTTAGCATTTTTCTAAATAAAACTTTAATCTAAAAAAAAAAAATTTTAAATATCTTTTGAGGGATGGGTTACGTGACCGCCGCATAAAAGTCGCCAACTGCCAGCGGGACTACGACATCCCAATTAGGAGAATATTGCATAGCTGAAAGAAGTGTGCGATGGAAAGAAGAAAGTGAAGAGGTGGGTTGTTAGAAGGATAGTAAAAGATTCCCTGCTCACATCTAAGATCCAGGGTGGCTGGAATGAGGGAAAGAATAAACAGCTCCAGGAATATCCTCATCATGGAAGCCCGCCTCAGTTCAGCCTCCAGCATCGACGCATACTGGACAAATATATTGTCCCCTCATAATATAAATGCCGCAGCACCTTAAAGGATTTATTTTCATATACTTATTTAGTTAAATTCTTCTTTTTTTATGTTAATTTTTGTTTTATGTTGTGATGTATCACCATACTACTGTCTTATAATTTTTGTATATTTTTCTATAACTATTGCATGTATATTTTATATGGAATGTGTGGGATTGCACTAACCTCCCCACATACCCCAATAAACATTTATTATTATTATTATTATATCTCCCCATACATTTTATAATATTATTATTATATATATATTTTTTTTAATATTAGGTAGTATTTAGTTTGTTACATATTCAGCAATTTTGTACAACATTTAAGGTAAGGACAGACTGGGCCCACGTACGCAACGTATGCGATCCTACGTTCCCAGGCCTACGTGCACACTTGTCCTACGTACGCAACGCAAAGATAGGTAAGGACACGCCTTCCAACGCCTGTGATTGGTGTTTCTAGGTGAGGCATCACTCAGTTGATTTGACGTTTCTTTTTAAGGTTATGTGTTTCCCTTGTTACTTATTAGAAAACGCACGCATATCTACTCTTCAGCTTTGTAATTATCATGTCTTGTAATTCTGAAAGTGATATACATTTTATCAACAAAACTAGCAATAAACGAACCAGCAAATCTCAAATGAACCCCAATACAATCAATAAACGTCAAAAACATAACCATAGACATCAACTCAAATCGTCGGTCCCATCCCCTCCACCTTCCACACGTCCCACGCCGATCTGGACAGCGCAGGTCGGCGTTGCGTGGGGCGCGTGTGATTGCGTTGCGTATGACAAGTGTGATTCTAGAGCAACTATTTTCATACTATATGTATGAACTGTCAGTTGTCCAGATGGCTTAATGCGTTGCGTACGTGGGCCCAGTTTGTCTCTACCTATATTCTTTCCTAATGTAAGCTCTGGCTTGTACTTGGGAAAGAAGTGCTCATTAATATAAAAAAAAAAAAACAAAAAAAAAACCGTTAGTAAAAACAAATACTATATAGGATATATTATATAAATGAAAAATATTAAATGTGTCAACTAAACAAACTTAAGTACATATCTGTATAGATAAATAACAATTTCATAAATTACAAAAGTATATAGAGAATGAGTGTTTTTACAGAAATAGTGTTAGTTAGTACAGATAGGTGTTTAGCAAGGCTGCGTAATGTCACCGTGGTTATTCAATCTATACATGGATAATTGTATGCAAGAATTGATAGAGGTGGGCGCGAGTAGTCAGTAGTAAAATGAGTAGTCTGCAAGTATGTTGTATGCTATTGATGCGGTGCTGATTGCTAACAGTATGGAAGATTTACAGTCCCTCGTATCTAGGATGAACCAAGTATGTATGAAGAATGAGCTAATGATGAATGTAAGTAACTCCAAAGTCATAGTGTTTGAAACAGAGAGTAGGAAATATAGTTGTGAATGATGAATACTTGGAGCAGGTCGATCAGTTTGTGTATTTGGGAAGTATGTTTACGAGAAATGGAAAGACTGATAGGGATACTGAAAGAAGGGTGAATGTAGGAAACTCCATTAACTGAGGACTGAACGCGGTCGGCGCAAACAAAAAGTTGTCCAAGGAAGCGAAGCTAGCAGCCCACAATGGAGTGCTGATACCAACCTTGATGTATGGCAGTGAGGCATGGAACTGGCAGAGGAAGGATGAAAGTAGACTGAATGCTGTAGAAATGAGATCTCTGAGACGAATGTGTGGTAAAAACCATGTATGATCGTGTAAAAAAATGTTGAGATTCGTAAAGAATGCAAGGCTGATGTAAGCGTAGTGAGCAAGATTAAGAAAGGGACGCTTATATGGTTTGGGCATGTAGAGCGAATGAACAAAGAGAGGAGTGTAAGGAGAATATATGACGCGAATGTGAATGGAAGAAGAAGCCGGGGACGCCCGAGGAAGACATGGCAGTGAATCAAATACTTGAGTCGGGCCATGTCAGAAGTCGGAATAACAGAAGAGAACAGAAGAGGCGTTGTATGAATGTGAATGAAGTAAGAAGTGTATGCCAAGATCGAGTTGTTTGGCGGTCCGTCCTCTCTGCTTACCCCTGCGGAGAAACGGCATGATGGTTAGTTAGTTAGTACAGATTGTACTGCGCATACTTAGAAATGTCATTAATACCGACTCAGTAATCTCTGCACATTATGGATACGTCTACATAGAGATGATTAGAGTATTTAGTTTGACCCTTTTATAAATGTTTTATTATTTGCTACCGCAGTCAAAGCCATGCGACACAAAAGTGGACAGCAGTAAACTAGGCTGCTGCCAAAATGGGTGTCGCATGACATATGCCTCCAGCCAACAAAATAGTACGTTAGGGCAAGTCTATTAAATCTGACGTCAGTGAGCGTAATCAAATTCATGGAAAAAATACACTTTCATCAGAGTATTGAAAAAAAAACATTTGTACAGTGGCCCTTGGGGTGATTTTTCACAAAAATGGCGCTGTACAAATCATCCAAATATTATTATTATCTTTTTCTTTCAAATTGAGATAGATCACACTTTGATTACACACAGGAATTATCATTGCGTTTAGCAGTGAACAGGTTAAATAAGAGCTTCTTTCAAATATCCATGTACGAGTATATACATATATGCAGTGGCAGTTTTCTCTAAAGAGTGATTGCGCAGTGAACTCCCATTAAAAATATACAAACATAAGACTAACTTGCATTATAATAATAGAAGCACATTTCAAACAAGGTGTCATTAAAATTTCAGGTTTACAATCCACGCTACTGAATACTACGTTCGAAAAGCAACCTGATATTCCCATAGGTGCTGTGCTGTATGGATTCAGCACATACGGGCTCACGATCTCAAGCAAATACTGCATAGGCAAAAACCAAAATATCGCAATTCCCCTGACGGTGAAATTAAATAACTTAGGCCGAACCACATCGAAAATAGTGCGCAACACTACGAAGGAATGTTTGAAGACACATGACCTCGGAAGTTTGACGAATTTCACCGAGGTGGCCCTGTTGTCCAATTTGCCGGCTGGATGAACTTTGCACAATAAGGATGCAAGTTAAATGTTGTTATTTTACTCTCTATAGTTGGTAGTAAATACGTATTGGCAAGTTTTAATTTTCCCCGTGTCCCTGCATTTCTCTAACCGTTTGCTTTTAATGGGATTTGCAAATTTACTAGTCAAACGAACAGATTATAATGCATAATTTTGTTTGCATATTCAAAATTCAACCATTTTTTTAGATAAGACGTTATATTCCTAAGTTAATAAAGTTTCGACAAACTGTGTATTGTCTCAAGTCGCTAGTTATTATAATACCCCTCCCACCAACTTTATTTCAATTAGGTGATTGCCGCTGTACTCGTCGACTTGCTGAAGGACAATACCAGTAAGTACATTTTGATAAAATATAAAATCTTCTATTGAATTTCTGATTGAAGAACCCCCAGATAAAAAGGCCACCGCATATAATGTATTACTTACCTCCTTTGCTTTCCCTCCGTGTGTAAGCAAAATAACATTACCGAAGATCCCAGTCAATAAGATAAGACTCCACATCTTGAATTTAGGTGCACATCTTAAGGAAAGCTGAATTAAGTATGGAGGTACAAATCAGTGTATCGCCCCACGCTTACTTATGGTCACCAGATCTGGATGTTGAACGAGCGTACACGTTCCAGGGTTCAACCTGCCAAAATGAGATTGAGGAGTTGTAGGAGTCACAAGATGGGATCAAATAAGAAGCTCGATGATCCGGGAAGAGCTTAACATCGAACCACTATTAATCTTCATAAAAAAGTTGGAACTGAGGTGGCTTGGACACGTGTTAAGAATGCCAGGTCGAATTAGACTGAAAATTCGACCTTTTGAGTGCTATTCCAGAGGGAAGATGTCCAGTGGGCCGTCCCAGACACAGATGGAAGAAGCAACTCTAGAGGGTTTGAAAATGACTTTGAATGACGAAACAGCTGTAACAGTAATTAAAAACTAAAACACTTGCAGAACTTAATAATAACATTATTAAAATAGATTTATTTCAAATGTCATTTTATTTTTATTTAAAAAAGTTACTAACCTGATGACCTCCGTACCTAAGATCCTCGACTAGTATAGTCAACTGGACTGCATGAAATTAAGATGAGGGCCGCACGAATTCGGTCACGGGTTGTGCATCACTGGTTTGTGATGAGTAAAATTTTACAACTGAAACTGATAACAATAGCGCAACCTAGTGATAATATGATAGATAATTTAGCAATATTTTTCTGGGAAGCCTCAAACCAGGCGATGAGATTCATAATGCGCATTGAGTATTTTGAGGGAGAAATTGAGAAGCATGGAAGCAAACTCATTAAAACAATCATTGATTATAAATTTTATCAGTAAAGGTGTATTATATTTTAAATATTTTTATTCAGTAAGTAATGTTGGTATTTTGAAAATACCAGGGGTGTTAGTTGAAGTTTGCCGGTTTTACTCATAGATGGCACTAGAGATATGTATACATTTCTATGATTTAGCATCTATGTCATATTTTTCTATGGACATTAACCTTCAAAAATACACAAGTTACATTCTGCCAAAATAATAGTGTCGTTGGTTACCTCAGTGAATATGTCGAGTTTCGTTCCAAGTAAATCGCATTTGCGGCATTTGTTGCTTTTCTTATTTCATCAAAAGAAAAAAGCAGTTGAAGCTCATCGGTTGCTGGTAGAAACTTATGGTGAACATGCTCTAGTGATTAGAACATGTGAGACATGGTTTCGTCAATTTAAAAGTGGAGATTTCGATTAACAGACAATGAACATCCCGGTGCAACGAAAAAGTTCGAAGACGAGGAATTGCAGGCGTTATTGGATGAAGACCCAATCCAATCGCAACAACAATTGGCCCAAACACTTAATGTGACCCGAGGAGCAATTTGCCAATGTTTAAAAGCCATGGGAAAGATCCAAAAGTATGGAAAATGGGTACCACACCAAATGAACGAGACAAATCGAAAATCGAAAAACCATTCGTGAAATGCTGCTTCAAAGGTTCGAAAGGAAATCTTTTCTGCATCGAATTGTCACGGGGGAACGAAAAATGGATTTATTTTGAGAACCCGAAGCGGAAAAAATCATGGCTTTCACCTGGTGAGGCCGGCCCATCGACTCCAAGGCCAAATCGCTTTGGACGTAAGACAATGCTGTGTTTGGTGGGACCAGTGTGGTGTGGTGTACTTCGAGTTATTAAAACCTGGTGAGACGGTGAATACGGATCGCTACCGACAACAAATTATCAATTTGAAACATGCGTTGATTGAAAAACGGCCGGAATGGGCCTGAAGACATGGCAACGTTATCCTACAACATGACAACGCACCGCCTCATACAGCTAAAGTAGTGAAGAACACTCTCAAAGCATTGAATTGGGAAATATTATCGCACCCGCCGTACTCTCCAGACCTTGCCCCGTCCGACTATCACCTTTTCGCATCGATGGGACACTCACTCGCAATTTTGAAAAAGTCGAAAAATGGCTCGTCGAATGGTTTGCCTCGAAAGAGAATTTTTTTTTTTGGTATGGTATCCATGATTTGCCTCAAAGATGGGCAAAATGTATAGAATCCGATGGTCAATGCTTTGAATAAAAAAAAATTGAGATTCCCTTGAGAATTAAGCGTTTTCTTTATTGAAAAAACCGGCAAACTTCAACTAACACCCCTGGTATATTATATATTGATAGTAGAAAGTAGGTACGTATGATTTAAAAAAAAATTATAGAGTAACAGCTATAAGCAGATTTGGTCAGTCCCCTCGTGCTCGTTATGACCAAGTTTGAGTGTATATATATACAGTACATTTAGAGCACGTTTCAGAGTGGCAGATACTTTCAGTATGGTTCTGGTGAAAGATCACCATTCAGATTCAAAGCATTGTTTGAAATGACACTAGCCAGGTACTACCCCGCTTTCCTCTTCCCCTCCCCACTACCTTCAGCTTCACAACGTACCCCGATTGGGGATGCCATAGTCTCACTGGCTCCCGACGGTTGAGAGCCGTTGGGATTCTTGTGCGGTAATCACATAAAAGTGTTACAAATTCAGTCTCTTTGAAGCAAAAACCATAAAGCACACAAAAACATGTCTTGCAGCTAAAAGAGCATGCATTGTCTTATAAATACTCTTCTATTGTTCAGATTCTTGGCATGATCCACCTGATCGTTCATATATTTCTGGCATGTCCCTAACTCCTTCCATCCACTTACACACCATAGATAGATTCTCCTAATAATGATAAGAGGTAATTTATATAATATTTATTGCACCCCACTGTAGAATTTGGCAGCCACCTCTGGTCAGGAGCCCCAAAATATCTGAAAAAAATCCTTGATTCAGCAGAAGCGGACGGTTCATTTAATAGATTTCCATATCTTAACAAACGGATTGCAATATTTGGAGCAGACATCAGGCAGGAAAGCTGTCCTTGTTCTACCGGCATTTCAATGGAAGATGCTCCGAGGAACTAGCGTCATTCCTTCGGTAGGGGGCAAGAGTAGGGTTATCACATCACAACTTCAAAAATTTCCCAAAGCATTCCGCGGGCAACGCCGGGTACTTGGGGTAGTATTTAAAAAACCGCAAAATGATAAAAAATGAACAGTTGCATGGGAAAACAGAAATCTAAGTAATTACAACAAGGAATAAACACTTCATTACATTTATTGAAGGACCATAATCATAATGTATTGAATTCATACAATATTTATTATTACTATAGGATTAATTCAATAATATGTACAATATTCAATTTCTTTACAGAGTGTGGTGCTTAGCAAAATTATTATTCTTATGTATTCCCGTGACAAATTTTTATTCATATTTAGGACCGCTGCGGTCCAACTTTACACATAATTCATTAATAAAAAACGCCTAACTTATTCTAAACAGTTAATAACAAGTATGTAAATACAAGATCATGGGTATCATGGTGAAAATGTAAGGGAAGAGGCATAACACATAAAACTTACGCAAAGGGAACAATGCAAAATGCAAATAGACTCGTTTTATTTTAAATAATGTTTTGGCAGGTCATTTCGGTGAAATAATATAATTCATTTTTAACCACTCGGGTCACGTAGTGCCTTATCTGCCACCAAGTGGCACGTCTTCATAAAACTCATTACTTCTCCTTTTCTATCATAGTAAGACATACGATATAAATGATATTTACACCGAGCTTTCTTTTGTGGAATGCCGACGTGAATCGGAATGGCAACATTCTCGGGGGATTTTAAGCTTTAATGTAAGTTAACAAAATTTTGCAAAAGACAAGTTATTATGAAAACAGACTCGGCAAATTTACCCTCGGCGCACTACGGAAGTATTAGATCGCGGGAAATCAGCGTTACAAAGGTTAATAGTTTACCATAGAATTTCCAAAACAATTCTATGAAACAACATTTAGCATTTGAAGAATATTTTTTTTATGTGACAATAACCTTTATAATACATTTGTCTAATAAAATGTGGTTTTTAGTTTGGTATAGGTGTTTACAGTTTACAGATAAGCAAATTTTAAATACGTTTATCTATGTTTGAATTAAATATTGTAATATTTTAATTGCATATTCAAATCTTTTGGGATATGTTCAAAAGCAACAAATCTATTTGAAATTGAATGTCAAGTCAAGGGAATAATTGTAAAAAGATCTATAATTTAACAGATGTTTGTGACTAACACGATTGTCTAAGCCCGAATGGTTAAAAATGAATACCTCACAAGAGTCCCGACCGCCCGGACTATTGCATCCACAATTGGATTATGTTGTGAGGCTGAAGTAGTGGGGAGGAGAAGGAGATGGGGAAGACAAAGGTCGGGAAGATCCTGGCTATTCAGATCTGGTCACCAAACACGGCTAAAACCATTATGAGCAAAGTTTATATTCTAAATGGTGATCTTTTACCAAGGCAATACTGATGGAATCTTCCACTCTAATGTAATAACAATATTAGAAAACCTCCTTCTGCCATCATAATAAGCGGTAAATGTTGGCTTGTGCGATGATGGAGAACATGGCTAGCGGGGGATTGAACCAGCAACGCCACGGTGGTAACCCAATGCATTTGTCCACTCGGCTACTAACCATCGATCAATTGGAACATTGCTTTGTGTAGTGACCAGATCTGAACAGACGGGTTATCACAAAATTCTAGTTAAACCTCACAATATACCAAAATATTGACTGCCTCGGTCTCACTGGCTCCGGGAATTTGTGAACATTACATAAACATCCATTAAGTCACATATTTGTAAAAAGCATTTACTTTGTGGCTTGCCTTAATTATAATGCAAACGCATAAATTTGTTTTGAACCACTTCAATGTAAATACATTAATCGACCGATCATATTTTTAATAAAGAGTTCAAATTCTTCACCGTAATAATAAATACAAAAGCAATAAATTAAAATAAGGTCAATAATAAAGGCAAAAAAATTAGATAATTTAGAAGTGCTGAAATTAGAAAACCCTAAATATTAATTCTAGTATATATAGAATAACCCAGTAAATTTATAGTACAATCCTCTCCTAGATATTTTTCCAGTGAATCGTTCCTTTGTTCCTTCAGAAAACCCGCTAATTACCCCTTCCCCTTTGGTCGGCTCCCACTTCAACACCTAAATATTCACGTACGTCTGTTATTATTTTATATCTTATATATTCATATATTCCTGATGAAGGGAGGTTACTACTGAAACAGGTCGATTAATATATTAAATTGAAGAGGTTCAAAACAAAGTTATGCGTTTATGTTATATAATTTTACATTCCGACCAAATTGCAATGAGCTGTCACGCATAACGGATGTGTTGTTATACCGTCAGCTGATCACAATTCGATCGAAAGCTCAAACGGGTCGAGAATCAGCGTTTAATGGAACCTGTCAAGCACAACGGTCACATTTTTATACTCAAACGGGCCGAGAATCGGTGTTTAACGAGGGACCCTTCAAATGTCGAAACATTTAAAATGGTGCTTATGCTTGATTTGTGACGATGTCAAATGTGATGGTCAGTCAAATAACTAGCCTTAAATTCGTCGCCCACAACACAAACAGGCGTATATCATATTTAGCAACTTTCCAGGAGATAGCTTCTTGTACATTTTATTACATGTTTCGCCAACGGGGTAAAAAAAAAAAAAGGAAATAATTTATACATTATCAGCGAAACACATAATAAAATGTACAACAGTTTTTGTCTCTCCTGGTGCTGCTAAATACGAGATACATCTGTTTGTGTCGTGGACGATGAATTCACCTGCCCAACCAACAAGAATATTGTCATTTCTAATTGTTCACTTTGTATTTAATGGGGTAATCAATAAATAATTAAATACTAATCATTCTGTTTTAAACGTTACATATTGTGATGGCGATGGCCTAAGAGATATAATTCCACTTTTATCGGCAATATGACAAATGAATTATATATCGTCTTATTAAATGGTATGGAAGAAATTTAATTCGATGAATTAATTCTGTTAATACAAAATGCTATTTAAACTACGATATTTTAAGTGAAATTAATAAACGATCTTCGTTAATTTATTAAGTATCATGTGGGGTTCGTTCGGTTAGAACTCTGAAAGTTTATCTCTAGCGGCAGTACGAAAGATATTAACTAGACCCCGGACGGGTTATCATAAAGTGAGAAAATGCATATATATACATATATAAAACACTTATTTTAAGTTAGTATTTTGGGTTTGAATTGAGACTATACATCTAAACGGTTTATTTTTCTGGTATCTTAAATTTTGCTTAGTTAAAGCTTCATTCTTTAATTATAAAAACCTCTTAGTTTAAAAACTGGGGCCGAGTTGTTTCTAAAACACGTTCAAATCGAACATCAGCAATGTTTTTAATTTTTTGATATTTGAACGGTCCTATTAAATGGCGATTCTTGGTCTGTTTCAGCTATTGACCAAATTGACCGTTGCTTGAAAAATGATGAAGATTTGATCAAAAGCTGAAACAGGTCGAGAATCGGTGTCAAAAATTCTAAATTGCGCCGACTTGACTAGTTGATGGTCATGGAATAAGTCCAGAGTAAACAACCAAATCTAAAATATATTATTTAAATTAACAGCTTATTCCTGACTTCACGATGAGCCATCCGGGTGGTAGCAATGACTCATAAAACCTAAATAAACAGGAACATTTATGGAGATGGAGTTACGACAGTTAATAATGTCAAAAGGGATGCATTGATTTCCTAGCTAATTTTATTAAAAATTCAGTAAAAAATTCAAGACCAACAATATTTTTTATTCTATTTTTTTGTACCATTAATTTCTTTAATCAATTTTTTTATAGAAATTACTAGAATACTCTTATATACAAGGTAATATAAAGTTAAAGGTTATACTCAGTGGTTGCTGTATGGACTAATGCATATTAAGGACAGCAAGCAATATCACTGGGGATCGGCAGCTCGTTAAAAATATAATACTATCAGAATTCAATTTAGAATGAAATACATTTTCAACAAGGAACATTAGATAGTGTCGCATTTGCTAAGCCTAGATCCTAACTTGAAATCCATAAATCGTTACTTGTACTAAGTAATTTACAATCATTTTTTTTGAATTACGAATAAAAACAATAATTGAAAAATGCAGCCGTAACACGTAACTTATATGATTATCACTGAACAGAAAATACCTAGAAGGGTCATTTATACCGAAGCCAATTTACATCGAGACATTTCGACTGATAGGATCCACGCAGGCTAACAAAATTGATCTATTCTCGAAAGAATTTCGATATTTGAAAATGTTTGATCAATTTCACCCGAAGTAATGTAAAATTGACTGCAGGCACACAGACACGCCCACAATGCACGTCCATCGGTTTATTTTTCAGTGTTGATTATGTATTCTAATAAACACATAGAATCGGAAAATCACCATTCAGAATACGAGTTTAAAATCTTCTCGATCCAACCATAAAATCGGATGCAGGCATATAAACTTGTCGGTATCTTCCCGAGGAAGACATGGCACGATCGAGTGAATCAAATACTAGTAGTTTTCATGGATAAAATATATAAAGGTGAATAATGCAGAGTATGCTTGTGCCAAGTGGTGTCAGTCACATCCTCTACTTCTGTCCCTGCGTGGATGTGGCGCGGTGGTAAGTTAGTGCAAAATTACATTGTAATAGATATCGTAGCAAGCGTTGATGCGAACACAGTACTCACAAATATGCATCGCTTGCATACAGCATTCTCCAAAATTGTTATTCGACTTCAGAAAAAAAGGTGAATTTGAAAATAGTTTTCCAATATTTAAATATGATCAAAAGGTATACTTGTTGTCCCTTTCTCACTAATGACAATAAGTAGGCGCAAAAGGTATACTTGTTGTCCCTTTCTCACTAATGACAATAAGTAGGCGCAAAAGGCGCAAAAGGCCGTTTCTCAGTGATGCTTTTCAAGGGCATGACTGTTGGAAGTGTATGCATATGCACAAATACACACAATCCTATGTTTGTGTCATTCGCATCAACTCTAATTGCGCAACCTGCGGTCCTTCTTTTGGCGGGCGACACAGGTAATTAAATGACAACTACAATAAGTCGAGGTCTTAAATCATTGACAGAATTGTAAAAACAAAATCTATTAAAAAAGACCTTACTTTAACATGACTAAGTTGATAACTTTGGAAAAGGGGGATAGTTTGATGTTTTTGTTTTTCTTCTATTCACTTTTCTTAAGCGTAGTTCTATGTTTTCCTTGAAAAAATTCAGTATTGCTTTTCGGTTTAGAATTTATACTAAAATAGTTAACTTTAATAATGTATTGAGAGTGTATTAGTAATTTAAATTTACGATTAAAAGCGTAGATCTGTATCACAAATTCAACGGTCTGATTATCGGACTTTTTCCGCGGCGTCTTCTTAAACAAGTAAATATCCTACCAGTGTCACGTATCGCGGCTATTTTGTCTAATTTACAGTTAGTATTATTACTAGTGTTACCTGTCGGTTACAAAATATTTTAAAAGCTAATTTTTTAAAGATCAAAATCGCACGGCGCGATTCGAAGCTTTTAATAAAATTGTCCAATTATCCCAAAGAGGTGGAAATTTAATTTAAATACACCAAATAACATTTCTAATGGCTTTAGATTCTAAAATAAGATAAGGGAGATATGGAATGGAAGCGTGACGACTGTCGCCGAGCTACTACCAAACTGCACGGACTATCAAAGCGTCTATGCAATGGGGTGCCACTGTGCGTAGATGATAGCAGCAATTGCATTGATGAAGGATGTCAGCGACACGCATAGCTATTATTCCTTATTTTTCGCGGTGTGATTTTTTTCTGACGGAAACTGCACTTTAAAAATCACACAAATATTATTATCACTCTAATCTATAATCATAAATCAAAAACAAAGTTTAAATGTGCAGCTAATGCTGTTGATTTTATCTTTCCAAAATACATTTAAATTTAAGAACATATAAAATGATGTGGCTGATTCAAAACACAATTTTTGTACTGAACATTATTTGTGAAATTGATAATTTCAATGTTTAAAATTGGTACAGCTGCATTTGGACCGGTGAAGATTGCACAAGTGCGAGGTTTTCTATACAAATGGAATACTGCATTTAAATTACAAAACAATTGGACAATAACACAATAGTAGTCACATTACGTGTTCAAGTAGGATCTACAAATCTGTATTTGTGAACGTCCAAAGAAAAGCTTGTAAAATGAACAAAATTCTATATCAGTTTACATTCCACTGAGTTTTTAAAACACATCTCTATGCATAGACATTGATCAAAACATACCCAAAAGGGGTGGAATAAGCACACGGCTTCAGCCGGTGGGTTTCTTGCATTGCGTATACAAAAAAAATTAGATACTACTAATACTTTCGACAATGTTTCTTGCAATTGCAACAAAGTGAGACAATTTTATGACCAATTTTTTGACAGATTCAAATCTCCATATAAACTAAAAAGTATCTATGTATATACAGTTCACAACTTTAAACACCTTTTTTTTATATTTTACACAGTAAAGCAATCGTAGAATTTAGGAAAAGGGTGCAAAGTTGTTTTTTATCCAATTTTAACACATTGTGATCCTTGCTAACCTTTTTGTGAGTTTTCCACTGTTACACATGTATCAATTTTTTTATTATAAACAAAAAAACAATTACTTTTTGATATTACTATTTATTAAGTTCTGCGTGAAAACAGTTTTTCTTTCCAAGATGTGATTTAACTCTGTGAAGCACTGTGGTATCAAATATTGATGATAAATAAAATAAATAATTTTGTGAAAACCACCCGATATTAACAATTTTAGTAACTTAGTGGCGCTACACAGTTTGGCTATAAGTTTGACATTTCCAAAAAATTTGTGGTTTTTTTTTAAGTTCGCGCTTCAAAGAGTTACCCTACTAAGGACTTCTTCGGTTGCGTACTCATTATAACGTTAAAAGTTTCAGTTTTTATTTTTTATAAATCGCTGTTAAAAATGAAAGTAAAATTACAGTGATACCCACTTATAAGTTGCCCACATAATATAGGTGTTCATGCTTAAGAAGTTGTTTTTTCAGTTCCTTGGGAGTTTCACAGCATTTAGATGCTGCGAAATTGCACACTGAATCTAAGGCCGCAGAGTTTAAGTTTTCTGATATCAATGTAACACAACAACAGCTGAAAATTATTATTTAAAAGTTTATATTTCGTAACTCCACGCTACATCATCTTTTCGGATGCTGTGTGGAGGGTCTTTTTGGGGAAAAAAGGAGTGAACCTGTCCACTGTTCTAGGTAGGAGGTAACACAGAGGAAGGCAAATAATTCCCAGTGGAGCTGTTGAACACACAAACGAGCTGTAATAATGATTTAAAAACAAATACAGTTCATTTTTTTCAATAACACTTATTAAGGCTTATTTACCTCGTCTCATTGTAATATACATCTGTTTAATCATTCAAGATAATATTAACAATCATCAAAATGAAACATGAAACCGAAGAGACACAAAAAATATAACGGTAACAGCTGGGACTCGGGAACCCAGGAACCATGGCCTATCCGGAACCTTGGATAGACCATGAGGTCCTGGGTTCGAGTCCCAGTTGCTACTGTTATCTTTTTCTTTTCTGTGTCTTTTCGACTTATGTTTTGGAAGTTGTTAATATTATCTTCAATGACCAAATACAGTTATTTGACACCAAAATAAAACTATAGTTTTACATACAGATTGCAATGTGATAAAAGTCATTTTTAATCATTCTTTAATTGGTTAACATTAAAAATTCAAGTTGGAAAAACGTTATAGTGTTTTTAGCTATTGTTTATGTAAAGTTGTACAGCAAACTAATGTTTTCAAAAATAGGAGAAAGCTTGACATGGTTAAATTTGCAGTCTAGTGTCACAAAAAAAAACTATGGATTTAAGAAATAGTCCGTTCTTCTTCCGCGCAAAATGAACCGTGTCAAGGTGTACGTTTAATTGTAAACCCAGAAGAAGGTTTGAATAATTAAATAAAAATAACAGTTTAAAACTAGCTTATTTACAAATATATTATAAAAAGAAAACAACACATACAACCATTGAATTAAAATGAATGTTACAACTAATAGGCTCTTTGAAAGCAGTTGTTACATTGCGGTTCGTCGGCAGTCTATCCTCCATGCAAACTATCTAAAATAAGAATCCCCATAACAAGTAGTACGACGGAAGGAACAGAATGGCCAATGTTATTTCATTTGTCATGGACATTAGACTATAAATAATATTTTAAGTTAGATTGCATAGAAAATAAAGCACAGAATTAAAAGGTTTTCCAATTCTTTTTTTGTATAATTTTACTTCAGAGTCTGTTAAAAATGTTCCCAAAGGTGATTTTTAAAGATAAAGATAAAAATACAAAATAAATAAACAAACAAAACATTTCTTTTCATTATCAATACATAATGCAATAAAAATGACAAGTGTCCGTATTACTTATTTTGCATTTTTAATCTTACATGATTTTATCAATTTTATTAAGTGATTTTCTCAGACTTTTTAATGTTAGATTGGTGCACAAATAAAGATAAATCGATAACAGATTCGATTAACGATTACATATTATTAATTATGCACCAACGTAAAGATAAGGTGACAATTTGCACATATAGAGCGCCTCTAACCGCACATAAAACACTGCATATCGTATAGTTTCTTCGTAGATCACTGTATATATTTTTTACATAACTGTACACGCTAAAATTACAATAATTAGAATAACATAAAATGATGTAATTAATTTAGTTGCGTCTTCACAGGCGGAGAGCTGTTCCCTTTTAAAATAATAAAAATGGTATAAATGTCTCCGTCGCCATTTTCATTTTTAAAATAAGTATCGTGAAAGTCCGGGCTCGTCGCCACCACACAACGCTAGTTTCATTTACAATTTCTTAAATCTTATATACGAATCACATTAAGTCGCAGTCAGTCGGTTTGTGGGTGCGGGACCTCAATCGAAACCTGCAAACAAACAAATAAACAAATTAATTACACTCTGTTTTCACAGTCTTTCAGTACACGGGACAACAAAGCGTAATGGAAATATCCCATCTTATTAGATTATAAATCCTAGATTTGTCCCGGCTGTATGATGAAATTACAAAGGTGTGAATTTTACACATACGTAATACACATAGAATTTCACATCACTGGAATTACACACCTCAAAAAATGTGAGTGTTTAACCTTTATCCATCTTGTTAGAACAATTATTCCTCTTCATGTACCCTTCAAATATAAAATAGTGACTTGCAAATCCTGTAATCCTGTCAAACGACAAATACTTAACATAATAATATACAAGGAATTAAAGGCAAAATCACCCCCTTACCTTACCCGGCGTCTCGGACAGATTATCACAAATCATTATATTATGGCCTAGTTCAATTACGTCTAAACTACTCCATTGAAATCTGACAAAACGCATATGAAACATGTATTAAAGAATTACAGCTAATACAAAACAAGCTATTTAACTTTAATTCTAGAACAGCCATCAACAAAATTATACGAACAAACAAAACTGTTAACAATAAGAAATTGGAAATTTACAGGACAGTGGTTTAAAGAGACAGAAGTTCGGTGCAATTCGAGTTTTTGATTGTTTTGCACCAAATTTAGTCAAAAGCTACACCGAGCTTCCGTCTCTTTAAACCACTCTCCCGTAAAGTTCCCATTTTGAAGTTACGATACTTAGGAGGGACGATAAGTTACGATACTTACATAGGAGGGGCGGGGCGTATGTCTCTTAACATACAAAATAAATAATAAACTCTAACACACAAATACAGAAATCGTGAAAACATCACAAGTACACAACAACTTGATAACATACATACACAATATGGCAAGCAATCCATTAGCTACGAATGATGAAAAAAAAAAAAAGTCTAGTATATTTAAAAAGAAATTGTCCTTCCTGAAATTGACTAAAGAAAATAATTAAAAAGCAATGCATCTATTTAGATACCTAATCATTCTACTTAAGTGAAAATGTCGTTTTATGTTTTCTGAAGAAAATAATAATAATTTACACAATCAAGTTAAAGTTAGTAGGTCCAAGGAAAATTTCAACTACCATAATACGGACATGTGCCTACTTTGGTAACCGAAAATTATGTTAATTCTGTACCAAAACATAGAAAACATAAAAAAACTTAAAATCAATCTTGTAAAAATATTATTTTCACGTGTTGAAATGTAAATTTTCAAAAAATATTAAAACCGATCAATTATAACAAGGAATGTATGTTCTACCTACAGAAAAAATACTTTCCTACTTTGTACACACAATTTTTGTCCACCCTGTGCCAGTTAGCAGTTGCCTTGCCAGTTAAGCCCCCATTCGCACAACAAACCCATTCCTTCAATATTTCTTATGATGGAAATGAAAGGTATCATACTGAGGTTGCTGTTCGAGTGTGTATTGATGGGAAATTCTACCGATCCCAATTGGATTCCAAATTCCACATTTTAATTTCACATCAATTGAAATATTAAAGGAAAGGGATTAATTCGGTAAATATTTATTGCTTTGCACTTATTTCAAACACTCATCTTTCCTTCAAAGGGATTAATTCGGTAAATATTTATTGCTTTGCACTTATTTCAAACACTCATCTTTCCTTCAAAGGGATTAATTCGGTAAATATTTATTGCTTTGCACTTATTTCAAACACTCATCTTTCCTTCAAAGGGATTAATTCGGTAAATATTTATTGCTTTGCACTTATTTCAAACACTCATTTTTCCTTCATTTGTATCCAATACGAAATTACACTTTAGCAAAATCTCAATTTAAATCTATTTAAAAAATATTTGACACGTGTAATTCCAGTAGGTAAAATTTAGTTGGTTGTAATTCTCTCTGTATAATATTGGTATGTGAAATTCACACCCGTGTAATTTTGTTCCGACATCCTTTTTCCAACCCCCGCTCATACACTACCCAATAATAGTGTAGGAATAAATGTTACGTTTTATTATATGTGTTTTATTTTGACAACCTGAAGCGAGTTAAATACAATAGAATCTAATTAAACCTACTTTAATTCATTTTTGTTTATGCTCATATTTTGTATATTCTTAAATTATTGTTTTAAGTTTTTTATCATTTTTCTATACTTGAAATTATTTTTTAGTATTCATTTATTCCTGAAGATGATAGCATTGCTATCGAAACATGTAGAAATATTTATATATTTTAAGTAAAGTAGTATATACAAAGTGTATTTTCAATTATATAAACAATAGAATCTATTTCCCAATATCCTATACATAATAAACTGTATATTACATGTTATTTACGTGTAAAAATAGAATTAAGTGAATACCTGAATTAAATAAAGCACTTAGTGTCAAAAATGTTGAACTGTGATTGGGTTTTTATTGAATAAAAACACTATTCGATAGGAAACTTTATTATTTTTTTTACATAAAAATATAAGGACTTACAGAAACATTCGATTTTTATTTAATAATGAATTTACTATGAAATTAAAAATATAGCCAATTTAGTTTCGATTTTTTTGAAGGCTTTAAGTGCCACAACTTATGTTAGAAAAGAAAAATCTAAGTGCCTCGTCAGAAGTTACTAAAAAGATCTATGTGTAGCAAACTCAGTTATTTAGCCATTGGTACATTAGTAATTTTATTACTAAACATGACTAATGTCTAGCGGCACTTGTGATTTTTATGGGAAAACACACCCGGTGCATACGACTTGTTAGTTTTGGCTAGATCATGTATAGCCACAACTGTTTGGTGCTCAGTGCTTTATTTAATTACAGTGTACTCAGTTTTGTACGACTTTAACATAAAATATACAAATTGCGAGACATAAAAAAAGAACAATGATTTAGAAATTAATTTATTTGGATGACAACAGTTTCCTCCAATGAACTTTTCTTGGTTCGCTGTTTCCAATATCCTTTTCTTTCATATGACACATCAAATTTTGCTGGGACGAGTCGGTGTAGCACAATTTTTCTGCTTCCGATAGAATGGCGCTCTGAGGCTAATGGCGGATCCAGATGCACGTAATGCAATGTAACGTGAATTCCACGGACGGCACACAATCTCGATGCGAATCCTGTTGCTAGAGTTGATCCGTTTTTATCGTGTCTTACTAAACCCTGACTATACTTACAACCCATTACGAAAGCCGCCCAAACAAGCACCGCGACCGCCTTTGTGTTTTGTGTCAAAAACCACCAGGCAATGAATAAGCGCGATCGTCGCCATGAGAATTATATGTAAGCCGTCCATACGACAAATTCACATTACATAACATGATACATTACATCTATGTATCTGAACCCGGCATAAGGTTAAATAATCAATTTTATTTGTGTTTATTGTACCTTACCTCAGAGATTTAAATTTTTACAGCATTTAGGGCAATTATCTCCGGTTTCCCTCCGATCCCAGAGTTAATCCATTTCCTGATATTCTTAAAAGATGTAAAAAAAAAATTAAAATATTCTCCGATTTCGTGTACGATTATTCCATACTTTGCATAAAAATCATTTTTACATCTACAAATAAATAAATAAATGTAGGATTATTGCAGCTATCACACATACATATCAAGTGGCATAGGCAGCTTCTTCACAATGTGAAATGATTTTATTAATTAAATTTGTGACTGTCTACTTCAATTTAACTACAGACACTACTTGAAGTACCGCAATAGCGAGGCCAAGCAGTTCAGGGACTGTAAGGTTATGTACCAGGCTGGGCTGCTAATGCATTATAAAAGATAAGTTGGTTGGTAGCACAGATAACAGAAACAGGGGAGACAGGCCATGAGTCCTTATTAGTATTAAAACCGCGCGCACAAAAGTACTATTGTGAAAGGCAGCAACGCACAATGGTGCCCTGCCTTTGTTTTGTGTCCGCTTGGATGGGGTCCATGCTAAATCTCTCTTTGTTTCTGTTTTCTGCGCTGATAAAAGTCAGGTGGTTATATTGTTTCTTTATTTGGTAGTTACCCATGCTGATGTTGACGGGGCTGGGTTGGCCCTGGCCCTCCTCAGGCGGAGGCGCTGGAGCGCAGTTGAGGAAGTCCCACACGAGGATGGTGTCGTCGTGCGACGAGGACACGATCTGGAACTCGTCAAACTGCAGCCGGAACACACGCCCCGTGTGCTCCTGGGGGGGAAAACCAGGGAGCGGGAAAGGGAAGGACACGGACACGTTCAGTCGCAGACGGAATGATCCGGGACCATTACCGGGATAACACACGCAGGAGCGTTTCCAAGGTTTTTTGAAATTTTTTTTATTGTGGATCAAAAATGATTTATATTCAAAATGTTTTGAGAGAAAAAACAGTTAAATGATTTAATTTATTTTAGAATGGTCAGATTTTAAAGTAATTTTTTAAGGAGTGGATCATTGGTTGTTGAACAATGTTGTCAAGTAGTAATTACATTATGGTTGTTGTTTGGAGAAATAGCGTTGTGTGTGTGTTGCACGTGTCGGAAGGAGAGGGATAGGGAAAAAGAGAGAAAACACTATATATTCCACTTAGTCAAAGTCAAAACATGAAATACAAATACAACAAGTCAATAAGGCGGATATCACAAAGGCCTCAAGTTATTTTTTTCAATTTGTCCTTCATAGAATAATCAATGTGCAAAGCTATTACATATTGAATTAAAAGAAATACACTTTGTATGAATCCACTTTTATTTTGTATATATGATTCATCACAATGGAAACTAGTTGACATACGAGTATATACAAAATAAAAGTGGATTCATACAAAGTGTATTTCTTTTAATTCATCCTGTCAATCCACAAAGTGTTTGCTTATTATGAAAATCTATTACATATTCATAAGAAAGTTTGCATCTGTAAAATGACAGATATGCAAAAGGTTAATTTCTTATTGAACGGGAGGCCCTTTTGACACCAAACACATTTGAAATGCATGCAATCAAAAAATGGAAAATGTATTCCCTTTTTTTTCTATTGCTTTCACAACATTTCACTGAAGGGGACTCCCCTTCAATTGGTCTTGAAATGATTGTGACAGTGCAATGTTCGGGACACACTAAGACACCGGACATCGGTTTGTCAGATTTTATGTTGGGTTGTATGTTTAGCCATTGATTGAGCTAATCAGATAGTCAAGTAAATTTTTCACAAAAAAATAATCAAACGGGCCGAAAAATGGTAACCGTTCAAAGGATAAAATTCAAACTTATTGTTGCTTCGCGATGGATGGTCTAAATCAGGGATGCACAGACCGTGGTCCGCCGGCACTTTGCGTGCGGCCAGCGACCGCATTTCACATTGTCAGAAATATGGATATAAATTACAAGGATAATTTGAAATTCCCGCAGTGCACTGTAGTTAAAAATTTGGAAGCAGAAGCTCAGCTGGAGCTTAATGATCTACAAAATGATGACAATCTTCCTCATAAATTTAGCAACAGTAATCTAAATTTCTATTGTTGTCTTAGCAAAGAAAAAGATATTCATTTTTGGTGGATAATGCGTTAAAATGTGTAAGTTTATTCGGGTCAACCTCTCCTACATGCGAGAAAACATTTTCAATTATGAATATAAACAAGTCTAAATAAACCCCGAAGCATTTGAAGAACGAAAATCTCCAAACAATTTTTTATTGTCAATAATATATACAGTAAAACATATTTTTTACGTTTTTCAAGGGAACGATAAAAAAAATGTGTAAAACTGAGGAAAATTAAAAACTAAGGAAATAAAAAAATGTATGGAAAAATTGAATTGTTAAGTACCTACTCAATTTTCGATACCAAATATATGAATAAAGTGTGAAACTTCCTTACTTTGAGAAACCATATTTTTTTGTCATTATTTTAATATGAAAAATCTATGTCTCTTTTTCTCTATACATTCCTGTATTCTAATATTTTCCGTAGTGGAAATAATTTCCCATTTTACACACAACATTTCGAAAATTCAACTCAACACTCACAAATCAATTTGGTGGCAAAATTATCACAACCTATAACTAATTTTGTAATTTAATCTGGATGATTTCATAATTTCAATTGATAAGAGATTTACGAAAAAATATGACTTCTTGTTCCCAAGGAAATCGAGATATATTACAAAAACATGAAAATTGATATTTATTTGTTTAAATATGACATTATTTGAATACCTCCGCGGAGTTCGCGGCACTTGCCAATACGCGCCTGTCAAATTTAAATCTACCAATAAAAATAATTTGAAAGAATATGTCATTTTCTTATGTTTTTCATATTGCTTATGTTTACGTGTAAATATTGACATCTCTGTGCATTTACCGGCCGACAGTATGTCAAATTACAATGTATGAATTGATATTCCAAAATAATACAATGTTTTTCATTGTTTGGATATTTCTTTTTAAAAAGTTGACATTGTTTAAATAGTCAAGGATAGATTTAAATAAAAAGCGCACCCCGAGCGCCTCCCGCAAACTGTCACATTGTGAAATATGCACTTAAAGTCGTATTTATATCTTATTTAAAAGGTTAAAAAAACATTACATAATAACAATAACAAGAATTGCAATTTAACAATGACAAAGGAATGATGAATTAATAATAAAAACTTTAAAAAAAAATTACTTTTTAACTCAGAAAACAAACATCGGTATATTCATTATTATTTGTTAAAAAATGTACAAAACACTGAAACTGGAATCTGTTGTGATTTGAGAATATATTCTGATAAAATTAACGTTTTTGTAAAAGTAAATAACTAGGAACTCATTTCAAATTTACGTAAAAGCAATGGTTTAACCCCGCTGGCGAGTACTCATTGAACTGAACCAATAACTCGACAGCTATTGCTAGGCTATAGCTAGGTGCATTGCTGTCTCATTTGCACAGCGTAGTTCTGTATAAACTGGGGAAGATAGGGTCTATATGTAAAACTGACATAGAATGGGGTGCTGAAATTTTGTTAAAATCGTAAATTCAGGGGAATATTTGTATGAGAATGTATGGAATATGTTGGGGCTGTGGCTTTTTGACGTAAATAGCGTGAAAAGGTGAAATATGGGTGACGTACAACTGAAGTTTTACTGTATGAATATTTTGCAAATATAACAACTATAAAATGATAAACATTGACATAACACCCCTCTGCAGTGACGATTCGTGCGGCCCTTTATTAAAATAAGTCTTTCAGTGTGACTCCCCCCCCCCCACCTCTTAAAAAGTCTGTGCATCCCTGGTCTAAAATGAATCAACCTGTTGGTGTCGATTCCAATTATAGGTGATTAAATAGAATCTAGCAAGGAGGGTTTGCTAAGACGCGGGTGCGACATTCCATCCTCTGGCAGCCGGCTCTTAGTCATCCCAAATGGGCAAATGGAGAGAATTTCGGGAATTTGCCAAAATGCGATGAACCCATCTTGTGTTAAAACTACGAGACTGCCACATGGTTTGCCATTGGGCCAGCAAAATGGCAAAATGACAAAATACCGATGGCTTAAAGTGAAGACATTGTATCTCTAATTTTTGGTGAAAATTTGTTATAAACTAGAATCTACTAAAGAGAATCCAAAAATTATAAAACCTCAAATGTACGTTTTACACTATGCTTTTTTCGTACAGTTTCCGTATGGGTCGTCTTTTCCATGTAATCGGGATGAAGGACATGTTCTATTTTTGGTACCGATCTTCGTACAGATTAGCGTGCTTTATTTAACATCTGTCATTGTTTTTACATATTTTGTGGAAATGTTGCGTGTTTATTTCGGAATATATGAAAAACATTGTAAGGATTACAGGTAGACTAGACTGTGATTATTACTGATTGTGAATGCGGGTTTCTGTTCGGTATTGTGAATTTTGCATATTATTTAATCATTTTTTGACGATTAAGTACCGTCCCAAAATATTATTTCTTCTTTAATGGCAACTATATCTTCAAATCTGTTTGTAAATGAGAATTGTGTAAAGCAACATTACTCATACAAATATCGCCAAATGGATATGGTTTCCATTTGGCGATAGGTGTGAAAAAAAGCATTGTCATAACTCACACCATTCTAAAGATATTTACATAACTCAAGGTGTAAAAATAATATTTTTAAAGATTTAAATATTATAATGGTTAGAGATATAATATCTTAGATTTAAACCACATCACAATGCACCACGAGGTGTTAAATCTAAGGGTGGAGGATGATATTTGGCAGTGCCTACCACAAGTGTTCGCAGGCAGAGTTGCGCGGCGGGAGCGCGTGGGTCAAGCGCTGCGGGCAGGTCCCACACCTTGATCTTGCCATCGTACGCCCCGCTCACTATACGTTTGGCGTCGAAGCGGATGCACCGCACCAGTTCCTCGTGACCCTCCAGTACCCTGTAACACACAAACAACGCACATACTGTAAAACCACTTTCTTAAATTTTCCTAAGGAACAATAAAAAAATGTGCAAAGGTAACAAAAATATTCTTAATTTAGCTTTTTGTTTTTTCATTCTCTTTAAAGTTTTGTACCGTGGCTTCAACATTATTGGATCAGTTATCACATCTGTTTTGCATAAAAACATTTTTATTTAGTACTACTGCTGCTTCTCAATGACTAACAGTTTCCAAAACACTGTTCGGAGTGGAGTATCTTGTACTGTTAAAGTCTTCCACTATCGATACCTCAAATGAGACATCCAAGAATGTATGTAATATACATGGACAGGTTCATTCGCACTAGTGAATCATTGTCATCATCAGAATTGATTCATTCCTTCAATTCATAAAAAAACATTAATAAATTAATTTAAAGCGGAGTATTTTTCATATTGCAAATTACGCTGGTGTTGGAAATAACATATTTAAAAATAAAATCAACACGAAAATAACAATATTACTCAACTAGATTATAATTAATATGAAAAATGTGTATACACCTCAATGTAGTAAATAATGGTTTCATTTTTTAAGGACAATATTACGCGCCGAATAAAGTTGCGCCCTACAGAGTCCTACAGAGTACAGATTCTTTCGGAAATTTCCACCTGACTAGTGAAAGTGATGCCTCGGCTGTGCTGGCTATGACTAACACAAACAGAATTACGGCAGGCATTGAGAAATGAATCAGGAACTTCGAACTAGTGTCTCTCAGTGACTAACAAAAAACAGAATTACGGCAGGCATTGAGAAATGAGTCAGGAACTTCGAACTAGTGTCTCTCAGTGACTTGACTAACTCGCGCCCTGCGGATCTAGTATGGGCAGACTGGATATTGAGTGTGAACACGGATTACATTTCATTAGGGAATACAGACTGCAAAAGCGAATATGCGTTGCTCGGAATTACAGACTAGCTGACTAGAGGGGTTTACTGCTACGGACTAGTGCAGATTGCTGAGCGGGATTCTTTACGTTATAGAGTCCAGCACACTGCACAATATCTCCGGTGACTTTGTGTTGACATCCATAGTATCCGCGCATTAAAGGATTGAAGGAATGAAGGATTGAGCAACGAAGAATTAATTGCGTGTTAAATTAAGTATCAGATCACAATGAATTTAATTCATTCATTGGATTTGGTTTGGTTTGTCTAGTCATGTTTAGTATGTAAGATGACATCACAATTTACCTAACCCCAGGCACTAATTGTGTTCAGTTCTAATCAGTTTATATTATTTCTACACTGTCACACAGATTTCTTAAAGCAATTAAGATGTTATTAATCTCATAGCCGGACTTAGAGATATAGTGCAGGGCGTCAAGAACATTTAATTTGAATATTTTGGTATATAAATTCCTTCAGAGGTTCAACAAATTCCTCGTATAAATTAACTAAAATGACCAAATTATACAAGAGTCCAATGGCTGCAGTTTACTAGTTAAGTTAGCTGCTGGGAAAACTCCAATGTGCAGGACATCGAGGAAGAGGATAATTTTTGTTTTTTGGTTGCCATTTTTTTAATATTCGGGGTTACCAACTACTGTTGGAATAGCTCGTTGAAGGCGTATTTAGTAGGAGCCTTTTCCACCAGGGAAATTGGATTGTTCATGATCCTCAGCAATGCGGAAACGACTAAAAAAGAAGGTTTACCGTAAACAAGCCCCACACTCAATGTCCCATAGGCGAATAGTGTTGTCGCTGGAGCCGCTGACCACCAGTCGGTCCCGGTACTGCAGGCACGCGATCCCCCGCTTGTGCCCGTTTAGCGTCCGCACAAATTCGCACGAACTCGTATTCCACACCTGCAAACACAAACACATTATTTAAAGGAGTGACAAACTAACAGCGCCTTACAAACATAGAATAAAGAAGAACACAAGAAATGCGATGTGGGCAACTTTTGTTATCCAAAAGTCTATCCATTCGGGCCTTAAATTTCAAATACAGAGCTTCGTTTCATCGTCATTTCAAATGGGATGGCGATATACGGTAAAACTTCAGTTTTATGTCACCCCTATTTCACATTTTCCCGCTTTTTATATCAAAAACCCGCAGTCTATAAATATTTCCTCCGATTTACAATTTCAAAAAATTTCTGCCCCGGTTTTATGTCAGTTTCGTGCAGACACTACTTGATAATATCACCAATACTAGACCTGGATATAACCTTTTCTGCAAAGTGAAACATTATTTTATTTTATCTCCATAAAAATTACCAGCTAATTCGCAACCGGGCACGGTCAGCGAGCTTATGCCGCCTGCCAATGGCCCCTCGTGGCTGCATTAGGATAGTAAGTCGAAAACAACCTCCGGCTGTCAAGTTATTAGTTGAGTTAGCGTGTACTCACTGGCGGGGTTAAACCATCGCCTTTACGTAAATTAGATTAGTATTCCATATATTCCTGAATAAGTTTTGAAAGCGATACTTTCATCATCAGGAATATATAGAAAACTAATGTAATAGATATGGCCTATAGATAACTGTGTATATAAATAAAGTGGTGAATACAAAGTAATTTTTTAATAATGACACCACAAAATAAAGACCAATCTTTTGAAGATGTTATTATTTACATTTATATAAATCATCATCCCTTTTATTTACATTTACAATAGTTAAATGCCAATTTGTTTCCACGTTACTTGTTCTCTTTTTCCTGTGAAATTGTGTTTTTTTTTTACATTATTAACTATGTATCTATCTCACAATATTAGTTTGACATGTCCGGGCCCGTGCAGGTAGCGGGGAGCACTATCAACTTACACGGTTAATTAATTAATGGTTCAATTGGAAAATTAAGTAGGTAACAATTCAACTTTTCCATACATTTCTCATTTCCTCCCTTGAAAAATGTAAAAACGAAGTTTTACTGTAAGAACTCGGGTAAATAAGAGAGACGCAGGGCGTGATAAATGTGCTAGAACCAAAAGGTAATAAGTCAGTAGCGACATTGGTTTCTATTCAAATCTACATGGAAGGCATTTCTAGTGTGTATCAATTCAGTGTTTACAATGCATAAATCCCAACTCAAAAATGGCGCTAAATGCCACTTTGTAAATTTGTTATACAAGTAGTAATATTACAAAATGTCACTGAATAAAATTCTAAAAAATTGTAATCCTTTAAATTGTTTGAAATGCGCACTATAACATGTCTGTAATAGGTACAGTTTGAAAAGCAGCCGAGGCGTTTAAAGAAAAGTCAGTTACCTTAATAGTTCTATCACCCGACGCTGAGACAATGTATTTTTCATCAAAGTCAACCACGTTCACCGCCGCTCTGTGCCCCACCAGCACTCTTCTTAATGTGATCTCTGTTTGTGACGTCATGTCCCATACTGCGATCGATCGGTCCTGCAACAAAAAATAAATACTCAATTATCCAAGTACTTCACAACCTTCATCTTCCCCATCTCCTTCATCTACCCCATCTCCTTCCCCTCCCCATTACATTCAGCCCCACAGTAAACCCAAATTGGGCATGCAACGTGCAGTATTCACGTGATTTATAATTTTTTTGCGCAGACTGGTCTAGATAACTATTTGCCGGGATGTACCTTCATAACAACAATTGGGCATGCCATAGTCTCGCTTGCAGTATTAACATGATTTTTTAACACACAACGGACATGTTGTCATTCTTGTCAGCTGGTTTAGGTGACTACCGGTCGGGACGTACCTTACTGCAGGTGACCATGAGTCCATTGGTGAAGCGCAGGTGCAGCACGGCCTCGCAGTGGTGGATGAGGGTGTTGACCATGTCACCCGTGTTGGCGTCCCACACTCGTACGGTGGCGTCGGACGATCCACTGATGATCACGCGCTCGTCATACTGCAGGCAGAGCACTGAACCCGTGTGACCCGTTAACACCTTGAAACATTCACAATGATTAGAGACTGACATTGAATTAACTTGCATTCTCTTCGGTTACACGACAAAACAAAGTTGGTTAGAGACAGGAGTTTTATTTTACATTAAACTAAGGAAGAGGAGTAGGAAGGGGAAGATAAAATGGGGATAGATGCTTGTGCATTCATTTGTGATCATACGCATTACTTCGTACAGATATTTCTGAATATATATTCCCAAATGGGGATGCCATAGTCCCACTGGCTCCAGGCGGTTGGGAGCAGTTGGACTCACATAAAGAACGCAAAGAATTTCAAAGAAAAGGTGGTGATTAAATCACATGTAGAGGTCGCTGAGCATACCTTTATACATTGCAGGGTATTTCTGTCCCAGATTTTGATGGTGTTATCTCTTAGGCCTGAGACGATCTTATGGTCATCGTACTGCAGGCAGTAGACGCCCTTGGAGTTCTCGCTGCGGCAGTTGATCCGCTGCAGGTTGTGGCGGCCCATGCGCCAGTTGTTCTCGATGGAGTCGATGTCCTGGATGATCTTGGGGAAGAGGGCGCGGTAGAAGCTGTGGCCAGGATGCAGGCAGCCGGGCTTCGGTTTGAATAGGTACTGTATCCTGGAATATACAATAACAACAACTATCAAGTAATAGCCAGCTTAGTTAGTCGGTTGACACATTAGCTAGTTATGTACTCACCAGCCTCTCCGTTCGGCCAGCCCTCTCCAGAGCGAGTCGGTTCGCACCTTCCTCTCCACCAGTTTCTTCCACAGCATTCCCTCGGAGATGACCCTCTGCCACTCCCGGCAGACCAGCTCGGCGGCACATAGCCAGCGCGCATCCAGGTACGACAGGATACTCTCCGCTATGTGCTCCAGGCCTTTAACTGGAAAACACAACACGTTGTTAGATACGTTTAGAGGAAATAGGACAGACTGGTAGTTCCACGAAGGACATCGCACTGATATCGCCCATCACAAAGCTGTTCCAAGCGACAGCTTTCTTTCAGTGTTCTAGTACCTCAGTGTGCTTCCCTTCTAATAATCATACAGTTATCTCAATAAATCCTATTAATCACCATACAGGTAAAATACATAATAATTATACATCACCATGTCCGACCAACCCTCGGGGGCGCTAAAAGGATGATGGAAATATAACAAGGGGGAAAGTGATACGAGATAAATAATACCAGAAGAAAAATTAACCAAAAGTAACATACAAAATTAGCTGCCTTTGAAAGCAAAATACCTATAAAATGGATTACACGGTGCTACATAGCAGATAGCACACTGGTCCATTCTTAAATTACAGATAACTATACTTAGGATTATCATTAAATCAAATCATATTTAGATCATTCCCGCTAGATCAATCGCAGAAGATGTTAACCGTGTTTGCAAATTCATTGATGATCAATTTGAGAAAGCACCACTTCTAGGATATATATTAGGTAATTAAATAAAACAATCCTCTTTTGCTATAAAAAAAATGCTTTTCAAGAAGGGAAGGGAAAAAAGCCGTGAATTTCTTTGCATGTACCAGTTTAATTTATTGATTTGAAAATGAAATCTTAAACGCACCGTAAATAAACCAAAACGTGTAATGAAATCAAAATAAACACTACCTCACTGGACATACCGGCCTGGCCAACTCCAAGTGTACAGGAACAGGATCACAGCACGCACGCCGACAGAAGGCCAAAACCACCCACTTGATAAATTAACATAAAGATGCAAAAATGCCACTTTTAATCTAATTAAAGACAAACTTTCAGAATATCAGTTAAAATAATGATTTGACTCGAAAATAGGAACAGCCACTAAGGCGACCGTCCTCTTTGACGTAAAAAAACCACACAGCACGAATGGAAGCAACGATCGCCCCCTTCGGTGTTACCATCAGCCGAAACAAATATAAAAAATCGAGTACTTGACGATAGATAATACAACGGGGCTGAATGTGAAACTTTCTTGTTATGAGATACTGCAAAACAGAAAAAAAATAACCATGACCATCCTAAGGTTCTGTAGGTCCAAAATACTTGTGGCATGTTGAAAGAATGAGTGTGTGGGTGCGCCACTGGAAGCCGGCAGTGTCCATAGTTGGACCGAGGAAGAGGTAGAAGAGGGTGGAGAGGGACAGGAAGGACTGGGGAATGGCCCGAGGCGAGGGACCGCAGTCAGTGGAGAGCATTTGTTTGTGTAGGAGTAGGAGGCTGAATCCCACATAGTGTTTGTTGATGGTCATGCTTACTTGGTAATAATGTGATAAAGTCCCTCTGTAGCATGGGTTTGAGGTATGTGTTGATGTGGCCATGTTGGTAGTGGCACATCCGCTCCAACAGTTGCTTTACAAATTCAACCTGGAAGACACAAAGGGGTTAACTACTATGTTTCATGGCTTCAACTGCACATATAAAAATATATAAAAACATGTTGTATTTTTCACAATAATATCGACGTCTTAACACATTAGTTACGGCGATGTTTGTTAAAAATCTGTCACTTGCGGCGGGCGGGATTAGATCGCAGTCCCTCTACCGGATGTATGTCAGCAAACTTCAACTTCGAGCTCGTATCAATAAAAAAAAAACTTTTATCAAATTATTTATATAAAAATATTCGTCCACAAATCACAATAGTAAAAAAAATGTCAAATACACTTCATATAATATTATGTAATAACAACACAGTTTAACAAGAGCTGAAATCGCAACAGCTGCGAATAAAAAATGATATTAGGGCTTCCCCACTTGAATCTATTGCGTCATAAGTATCAGCTAATGACTAAAGAAAAAGGTCAATGATCTTCATATTTTATTTAATTTTTTGACAAAAAAACAATACCGTCTGTCGTCTATGTTTAAAATTAATTTCCAATTCTTCCTTGAAAATAATGATGACTTTTAGCAATGTTTTGAACCAGTGAAGAGTCCATAATGATGTATGTATTATAGTGACACCTATCCGCTACACCGCAAAGCCAATATTACAGAAGAAATTACAAGTTTAAAACGTGTTTTTTGTATTTAAAGTTGAATGTCACGGAAATGCACAAAAATGTGCGCCCCGCCGCAACACAAGGTTTCTGAAACGCACAAATATGTGCACACCGCAACCAATGTGTTAATAAGGAATTCCAAACCATTTTTTTTTAATCAATAATAACGTTCTAACTTAAATATCAGTATTTTTTATATTACTTTTCATAGTTAAAATAATTTACAAAGTTTCAATTTTTCAAAGTCCGCTAAAACGCACAAAATTTATGGTGGTCAGTTTTGAAGTTAAAATGTCATAACAAGGATGAGCTTTACCATACATAATTTTATATTCTATTCATAGCAAACCATAACTAACACAAGTAATAAAATTATGTGCCTATTTAGAAACTGTAACTCCAATAATAATAATACTTACAATAACAATGTCACAATGTTCCTATTGACAATTGATTTGCCCACAAATATATCTTATTTCTTTCAATAATAATGGTTTTTTATCTTTTATTATCAACAATTATTCCGCTAACAAGACCCTTGTAAATAAATGTTCTTGTAGTCTCCAGATTGGACTACTGTAATAGTATATATGCTGGTCTGCCTAATGTACATTTCGACAGACTGCAGCACAACAGCTCATCTAATATGCGGTGCCACCAAATACTGTCACATCACTCCTCTCCTAAGTGATTGCCTACACTAGCACAGTCACAGAAATAGTTCCGTTTAAAATGTGTCTTATGGTATATAAGGCACTGAACGGGCTGGCACCATCACACTTGACTGATCTCTACGTCAGGGACAATCTTACTCAGAGGCAATTCACGCTTAGGTCGCCGGCCTCTGTGTTTCCTCCATCCTACAACTTAGGTCTCTTCAAGACCCAAGTTCACTCCTTCCTATCCTCTAAAAGACCCTCCACACAGCATCCCCAAAGATGATATAGGCCTTGAGGGAAATCATTTCCTTCGGGGTCTCCTGTGTAGAGTTACCGTAAAAAAAAATCAACAGTAAATAATAAATACAATAAATCTTAGCAAACGTATTACAATCATTGAAGCACGGAAATCAGGTGGGAATACTGTCCTTGTTCTACTGATATTTCAATGGAAGATGATCTGAGGAACCAGTGTCACTGATCCCTTCGGCACTGGTGCGCTCGGGAAACACGCCAAACGCGTGCCCGACATTTGTACACAGTTATATAATGAAATTCAGCTATAATTACCTGGTCCGCCTCGTTCCACCCCGGGAAGTAGGCGAGACATGCCTCCCTCTCGGCTCTGTGAGCTTCTCTTTCCCTCTCTTGTGTGGCCGTTGAATCTTTCCGCCTGTTTGACTCCAACAGGACGGTCACCGGAAACTAAAACATATAAATTCAAATGGTTAAACAAAACTCCAATAAAAACAATTATATTACCATTAAAACCAGCACACTTTAAAAAAAAAACATTACAATTTTTTTTGAGACAATATATATGTACATATACGTATATTTTTAACAGGTAAGCATTACCAGTTGACAAATAATAATTGTTTTAAATATCTAGCCATTTAATTCCAAACTTAGATTATTTGGAGACTTATTTAGGAAAGGATCTTTTCAAAGATGACAAGTGACTTTTTAATAATACATTTAATTTATTGACATTTTCAGTAGAAATAAATATCTATGGGCTGATTTTATGTACCCCAAATATTCCCGCCCCAACAGACACAGATTTTAAGTTAATTATTGGTGACTGATTTTGTAAGAGAGAAAAATTTACAAGCAATGATTTATATAAGGCAAATTGTCCTTGTATCGGTAACGTCGAATACAGGGTCTGACATCTATGGTGGTATTCTATGATGTATTTCTGTGCTTCCACAGAACTATAACTTATTTGCTGAAGTTTTAACAATAATTATTATTATACAAATTATTAGTTCAAGTTTTAATTTAAAATTGAGATGGGGATATCTGAAAAAGATATGGCCAGATCAAGTGAAGTGAAACAAAAGAGTATGTATGAATGTGAATGAAGCAGTGTGTGCTAAAACAGAGTTTTGTGGCGATCTCTCTGCCTAACCCTGTAGATAAATGACTGAATTTATTAAATATGTTGCATTGGGTTGATGTGGACATTTGTAGCAATTTTGCAACACCAAAAATGAGTTCAATTCAGTCAATGTCAATTTAAATAATTTATTATTATGAAAACATTTTCAATTCTAAAATACACAAATAATATTCGTTTGAAACATCCAGTTTCTTAAATTGATTAAAATAAATTCACAACACTTCGATGGAATTCCTAAGTTCAACATTCTGCTAATTCGCTGAGACGAGCCGAATTCGAAAAGAGGTTCATGACATTGAAATTCTTTCGTCTTTATTTTGTCAGGAAATAAAAAAAATTGCTGATCGATGTTGTTTTTATAAGGAAGTAAAATTTGAGGTCACTGTTTCTGTATCGTTTGATTACTTTTCTTGACTTCCTATGCGATGTGACTATTTTCATGTACTATGGTGGTTATTTTATGGAAAAAAAACTGTTTCAATAAAATCAAATTATTCAATTTGATAGGAATAACTTAGATGCTTATAAACCTCACTGTATATTAAAATATTGAAGAAAATAATATCAAAAACTCTTAATGAAAATATGCAACAAAATGTGTCAAGACATTTTTAAAAAATATTATACATTTATCATAAGTAGTTTCCCCGGAATAGCTCCTTATATTCTACATACATACGAAAATAAAGTATGTTTTAACATCTTTTTACCCTTGTCTTCTTCTGCTTCATATTTTCATTGTAAATTATTGATATTATATTATTAAATGATATTATTTTCAATTAAGTATTGAATATTACAATGAAGTGCAAAAGCATCAATAAGTTAATTTAAATAAATAATATTTCATAATTTGTAAGTACATAGTTAGAATGTCAGAGGACATTATTTTTATTCATATTCAATGAAGCGAAAATAATAAATAATAATAATTGGATTACTTCTATAGCGCCGTTTTCGTGGGTAAATCACCTCAAGGGCGCCACACAATGAATTTATATTACATATTGATGTACAACCAATACCTTACAGCTAAAATTTATTACTAATGGCTTATAAGTAAGACTTATAACTATTGACTTACAACTAAGACTTATGGCTAGGAATTAACTACTGAGACTTATAATTAAGTGACTTACATCTATGGCTTATCGCTAGTGGCTTACAACTAAAAGTTATAACTAGTGACTTACAATTTAATAGCGAAACTATCGCTAAACGATTCATTTTACCCAAAATAGAGATTCCCAGGCCATTGTTATAAGCGTGGAAAATATTATAACGTTTAGAGCAGTGATTCCCAACATTGGCAATATCGCCCACCAGTGTTCGCGTGTCGATCAAGACTTGAAAGTGCTTTGGGGGCGAATTTATGATTTTGGGCGATAGGCATACTTGGTGCGCTTACTTGATTTAAAACACTGTAGATATTCAGCGCTCTTTCCTTGTTGATACAATTACTAAAATATTATAACGTTTAGAGCAGTGATTCCCAACATTGGCAATATCGCCCACCAGTGTTCGCGTGTCAATCAAGACTTGAAAGTGCTTTGGGGGCGAATTTATGATTTTGGGCGATAGGCATACTTGGTGCGCTTACTTGATTTAAAACACTGTAGATATTCAGCGCTCTTTCCTTGTTGATACAATTACTAAAATCCAAACATTCCGTTGCAGAATAATAAGAATCAAAACCATTTATTGGTTTGTCCTAGTAAAATTTTCGACTTCGAAGCACTTCTTATGTACACGACGAATTGTTATATATAGAGGGGAAAGAGGGGGGGGGGGATGAAGAAAAATATATTTGAAAAGTGGGCAATAGGGCCAAAAAGGTTGGGAACCTCTAGTGTAGAGAAAGGAATTTTATATTCTTGGGGAATATTACTGCTAGAAGAGGTCATACTGGGTCACAAAACAAACACTAATAAAAGGTAAGTATATAAAATAAATAATAACAATTGCAGACAGAACAAGAGCATCTTTAAGTAATCATTCCCATTATTTTAAGCGTTAAGTCGCATCTCGTGCTAATGTTTTTGATAGCATTTACATAAAACATTTGGGCATTACTGTACACATTTGTGTGTGCATGTAAAATGTTTTTGCTTTCAGTAGCCGATGGAAAACATTCCCCTCGCAGGTGAAGAGTTGTTTCATTTAACAATTTTTCATATACATATTAGATATACTATACATTAAGAAAAGGACAGAAATAAAGAAATGGTACAATAAACATAAACAAGTGGTTTTATGAATGTACATTATTGGAAAACATAAAAGGGCAGAACAAAGGTCACGGGGAGAGCTTTGCGGCTATTTTACAACATGTGTCAAAAGACAGTCGATAAACTGTCTGTAAGTGACGTTAATGTCAACGGTCATAGCAGGATCATTAGAACAGTTCAACTGCTCTGTTAATTGGTGCGTTCTGATAAGCAGAAATTCTCGCTTTTGAGGCATAAAATAGTACATGAGATCTCCCACGAGTATAGTTGTAAGGATGTACAAGTTAATCACTTTCAATATAGGCAGATTGCATATAGATCTAAAGATTACAAAATGTTAATTATAAAATTATTTTTCCGAAGACTTCCAAGTGTATAAATCGAACATTCCTGTTGAATACGAATGAATAATGTGTATATTCTCTCATATAAAGTTAATGCATAAACCTTTTTTTGCATTCTTTCAAAATGATGGTATTTAAGTCACTTAAAGGAATGGCTTCGGCTTACTTATCAGAACTCCCTTAGGTCAGCAGCGTCATCATCTATCAGGAGGTTGAAGGAACCAAAGCGCACATCTAATACTAAGTTCGGTGATCGTGCTTTCGGAGTGTCAAGACCTAAAGCCTGGAATGAACTACCGCATGACTTAAGAATTATCAAAGACTCGACAGAATTCAGAACTAAACTTAAAACACATCTTTTCAGACAATCGTATCCATAAATTGAAGAAATGCACCTGTAAATTGCTCAGCTAGGCTAGCCGGTTAGTACTTACCTAAAGTCATTAAATAAATAAATAAATTAAATTCACGCATCGGTGCACAAATGCATCCACAGCCCGCAACACTGTAAATAACTAAAGTGTAAAAATAAATAAATGTTAATACCAATTAAAAGCTTCTTACGCTTTTTAAGGTCATTTTATAGATATTTTCCAGTCCTAAAATTCATTTTATAAATATTTTCCAGTCCTAAAAATTGTAAGTATTTCAATAAATACCAACTCTTCTTGTGCCACCAATCTTCTAATAAATGTAACATCAATAGAAAAGGAGCAACAAATAGCAACTGTAAAACTATTGTCTCTATACTTAAATTTTCTAATAAAACTGTGTTCATCGACCTGCCAGGTAAAAGTATGTTTTTCTGTACCTGTTTGTACATAATTAGTTAAGAAATATTTGTACAGCGCCCTTGAGGTGATTTTTCACGAAAAAGGCGCTATACAAATCAACCAATTATTATTATTATTATTATTCATATGTTATTCATATTGCAATTTCATTATTACAATTATCTCGCATTACGGAGAACAAAGTCAAGTATTTTGTTGGTGTGGGAGACAATGTCACATATGTGGGATTATACACTGGTGTCAGAACCAGACGTCAAAATTATTAGACTTGCCCTAAGTACCATTTCGACGACTGAAGGCAAAGGTCATGTGACACTCATTTTGGCACCAGCCTATTTCACTGCCGTCCACTTTTCTTTCCTGAGATATTGACTGCGGTAAGCAAATTACAAAACATTTATAAAAATGGTCAAAATAAATACAGTAACAAAATATTTGGTTTTTGTAAACAAACCACTTTACTTAAATTGGCAGCATGCCTACTTCGTTCCCCTTACTTTGGTTTCTTTCGCTCGCAATGCACTAACGAGTATCTCTATGTATTATTTGCTCTGTGGGTATCCCCAATATCTAAGTTGTCAACACCTACAAAAATGAGTGTAAAATTATCCATATCATGCTGATGTTGTAATATATTAACTACACAGAGCCGAGTAATATTTTTCTCTTAGGTTAATAACCTTTCATGTATACAATAACCACCTTTAATAATATAAGCTGTATAATATTAATTGCAATAATAAGTAAACAATTAATAATAACTACAGTTGCTTTATTTTGATGAAAATACCGATAGTCGCATAGGTGGGGATTTTTTCTACTTGTATTTCAATGGAAGATGCTCTGAGGAACTAGTGTCATTGATCCCTTTGACACCGGTGCATGGCTGGGAAACACCAAACCTTGACTTGTACAACATTTGTACACTGTTGACATTTGTCACATGAGAATGGGTCGTTTCTATGACTTGTTTTTGAATTCAACAGCCCGGCTGTGGAATGAGCTTCCTCTCTCCTACAACATGGCTCTCTTCAAGACTCAGGTTCCTGTCGTTCCTGTCCCACACAGAATTCTCAAAAACGACATAAATAATTTCTAACTGTGTGGAAATTAATGTAAAAATAAATTAAAAAAATAAATTCTTTTTCGAAACAGAGTTAATCAATTTCATTATCCCGTCTGGGGCCTAGGATCGAAAGGTCTTATGTAAATTGGTGACATTCATTTTGTTTAAAAACAGTATCTTAGATCACATTTCTTGGAAATGTCTGTTCATTGTCCGGCTATATAATTAGATGTGTAAAAAACGTACACGCTCTACTGGAGCGGATCCAATCAGAGAGGGAACTAACCTCACGCGATTCAAGGAAACCTGCTTCATCTTGTTTCCCTGATACTCTAGGAAGTAAAAGTCAAGAGCGGGTATTTTGGAAAGAAAGGAAGCAATCAATTATTAAAAAAAAAAATTATATCTCACAAAAGTCCCGTCTGCCTGCGAGCTAGTGAGACTATAGCATACCCGCCTATTGGGGTATGTTGTGAGGCTGAAGAAGCCAAACAAAACACTTCCGAGAGACGTTGTTGGTATAGGCGGCGGACTGACAACGCAATGTAAAGACTGTAATGCCTTCAAGTGTAATGCGGAAGAGTCCCAACTACTCTCCACCGTCCGGAGCCAGTGAGGCTATTGTGAGAGGCTGAGGGGAGTAGGGGAAGGTAAATAAGACGGGGAATAGGAAGGTTAGGAAGCACTCGTCTATTCAGATCAAGTCACTTAACCCAGCTAATGCCGTTTCAAGCGGCCATTCCGAATGATAGTCTTTCATCAGGGCGATACTGCGAGTATCTACCACTCTGGTATAAAACAGCAAAATATTCACCCACAAATTTGAATTGCAATAGTGCTGCGAGATAAAATTTAAATACGCAAAACACACAGAAAATTTATTTACCATGTCGAAACTAAAGAGACATTTAATCCCCTAGAAGTGTGGATCTGCACTAGTGGCAGTTTTCTCTAAAGAGCGATTGCACAGTGAGCTATAATAAAAAAAATGAGAACAGAAGACTAACATCTATTATAATAAAAGCACATTATAATTAGCGCGCCGTTAAAATTTCGCGTTTAATATCCACGCGACCAAAGACTATGGTCGAAGAGGAACGTGATGTTCCCACAGGTGCTGCCTGAATGGATTCAGCACATATGGGCTCACGATGCCAAGCAAATACTTCATACAAAAAAACCAAAACAACACAATCCCCCTCACGGTGAAATTAAATAACCTAGGCCGAACCATGTCGAAGTTTGTGCCCAGCGCTAACGAAGGAATATTTAAAAACGTGACACCTCAGAAATTTAACGAATAACACCAACATAATAATAATATAATAACAAAGAGTTAATTTCTATAGCGCAGTTTGGTGAAGGTTCACCTCAAGTGCACTTTACAATAACCAACCTAACCTAATATAATTGTAAAATAACAAATATACTACATAGTATGTCTATTATTATAGTATATATGCAAATTAAGATGGCGGCCTATCAGTCACTTTGCCGGCCGGCTGAACATGCACAATAAGAATGCAAGTTAACTGTTATTACTTTATTTTCTACAGTTAGTAATAAATATTTGTATAATAATAAGTTTTTATTTTTTGTCCCTGCATTTCTCTAAACTTTTGCTTTTAATGGGATTTGTAAATCTATTAGTCAGACGAACAGATTATAATGCATACTTTTGTTTTCATATTCTAAAATCTATCCTTTTTTAGATAAGACGTTAGTTACATTCCTATGTTAAGAACGTTTCGATAAACGCTGTATTGTCTCAAGTCGGTAGTTATTATAGTACCCCTCCCACCAACTTTATTTAAATTATGTGACCGCCGCTGTATTCGATGATTCACGGAAGAACGAGTACCTAAATTTTGATGAAATATAATATCTTCACGTGAATTTCTGATTGAACCCCCATTTAAAAAACACCACGAAAAATTGAGCTTATTTCTGGCACACTAACACGCCCAGAACACACTTCTATCTGTTAATCTCTTCAGTGGTAGAAAGAACAAGATGAAATGTTTATGTATTATTGCAAAACTAGGACATTTCGTTTCTTGAATAACTGAGATGTGAATCTGAACTGCTCAATACTCGGTTATGTATGCAAAAATTCGTGACATTTTTTTATTCTCAAATCAAACCGCTTTTAATTGGAGGACACATATCTAAAATGTAAGCATCTCACAATTATTGTTTTGTAACGTACCAAAGTGTAAAAGTACAATCATACTCAAATCAAATTTTTCCATGTTTTTAATATCCAGAACTGCGTTTCTAAGGTTAAAATATCAAAACAAGGATGAGCTTTACCGTACATAATTTTATATTCTATTCATAGTAAACCATAACTAAACACAAGTAATAAAAATATGAACCTATTTAGAAACTTTAATTCGAATAATAATAACAATATTTGTATCGAACGTGTCTATAGAGTAGATTAATTTAAGCAGATAAACATTCTTTAAAATCAAATATTAATTATTGCATAACACATGCAATACCGAGCTGAGAACCGGTATTGCACAACGCATGCAATATCGGCACATAATGTTCAACCACAGTGGTATGTGCTCTCTTTTTCACTACAACTGCGGAACGAACAACACTCTCTTTGGATACCTCGACCTGCTGCTACCAGAGAAGGACAGACTTGTACAGCCAGCAACCACTGACGTCACCACCCGCTTCTTCAGCGACCGGCGATACTGGCTGGTGTCATAAGTCAAGTACGCTCGGAGCGACATCTCCATTGGGAAACTACCAAACAACTTTCTCAAAGCGATTCACAACTCACAATAGTCAAGCGTCCCTGTGTGCCGATGCCTAAATATTTACACTCTTTTTCTTGTGCGGGTGGGTCCTACACGTCACATACAATATTTATAATTCATAAATGATTGGTTGTCGGTTTGCCTATGAATATATCATAATTACGTGAACCAAAAATAAATTTAAATTTCGCCCAAACTAAAAAAAAAATGTTAAATTAAAATCGAAAAATAAAAATTTCCATACAAATATTAAGCCAGAATACGTGCTGACGAGACCCGTAACGTCAGATGTCGAGAATGCAATGGTACCAACAGAACAGGGCGTTTTGGTAATTTTTTACTCACTTTCAAATGATTTATAAACTCTACATATAATCAAAATTATATATTCAGAATCGGCATTTGCTGATTCTTTTTATTTAACCCTTAATATTTTTCACTGAAGTTCCTTATCGTTGCGATGACTGAAGGGAGTGGAGAGGAAGGAGATGCCTGGGAAGTGCTGGCTATTCAAATTTGATCATCAAACACAGCTAGTCATTTCAAGCACCTCTTTGTTTCTGAATGGTGGTCTTTACCCGCTCCAAATTATCAACAACCATAAAGTCATTGAAAGGTTTACAGATCAAAATCAACTTCATGACTGGACCAAAAATACTGAGTAATTTAATGCAGATAAAAAAAAAGATTAGATAGATATATTAGTAGCTAAAATAATCAATTAATAATCACCGGAATGCGATTATTCAAAATACATTCAATGGTTTTAGCCACACATACGCCTCAGGGATCTCATTTCTACAGCATTCAGTCTACTTTCATCCTTCCTCTGCTAGTTCCACGCCTCTTTTTCATTTGTTTTATAAAGGAAAATGTTAAATCCATTAGTAGCTCGCCTGCCAAATAAAAACATGCAGCGGGCCGGATTTGGCATGCGGATCCAGTGGCGTGCAGTCCATAAAGGCAGTAAAACTGATCAAAATTATATATAAACAAGGTGACAATTTTTAATTAAAACATATTTTTTCCATGAATTGAGTAAGGAACTGGTATGCTCACTTATTCAGTTGACTATGAGCAGATGATAGCAAAAAAGTAATTTTCAAATATTCAACGCACAATTCAAGCCCGAACTTGAAAAACTACATACAGCCTACCTTTGGTCATAGAGCAATACACGCCACCGAGCAGGTCACAGTTTGCCGAACCATGCTATAAAGTGTACAATCTTAAATCAACATTTTTCCTTAACGTTATCTGAGGAATTCAATCTAATAAATAATACTCAATGTTCTTAAAAACAATTATCATTCATTCAATACTCATTTGTTATTTCTATTGATTAAAAAAGGCTAGATAAATAATTCTTCACATAGGTATTATGAATCACCATTTCACCACACTCGGAATAAAGGAACGTAAAGTATTAAATGTTTTACAGGGCAGGTAGAGCTACTTGTTAATATTTTTCAACATACTAATAAGGGTAAAAACCACAGAGAGGTCATTCACATGAATACATAAAAAAAAAAACAATATAAACTGAATCTAAGAAATCACTATTTTTTAATGTTTCATAAATTTAATTTATTGAAAATCTAATTGGGGATGGGATCATTGTAAGTTCCCGTAGGTCGCAAAAATACTGCGATTGGCTGGACACCAAATATTATGACTGGAGGAAAATTATTGTTTGTTAAAGAAAGACAAACATTCCCAGATTTCGAACAAACTGACAATATTTGTAATTTTTAAAATATCATAATTATAAGCGGAAGATGTTGCGTGTGTAATGATGGAGAACTTAGCTAACAGATTGAGCCCGCGATGCCTAGGTGGAAACCCATTTGAACAACTCTGCCAATAAGTGGGTATGTTGTGAGGCTGCAGGGTAAGGAGATAGGGAAGAAGAAGGTTGAGAAGTATCTCACAAAAGACAACTAAAACTATCCAAGTGTCAAATAATTGAAAAGGCACAAATCTGTTAAAATAATATACCAACATTAAACATACTTTCATTTGTAATCCTAGATCTGGTCTGGTGTTAGATGAATGAAGAATGTGAAATTTGGTATACTGAGAGCTGTGTGAATAATGATTATTGACAAATTAATTAAATATATTGTGTCAAACAGAAATACACCAACAAGAATTTGCACAAGGTTAAAAGTAAGTTTTCTCTTTTGGGAGGTCGACGAATTTCGCACGGTCCGTGGCCACAAATTGACGTTTAGCTGAAATATAGAAACCAACCAAAAAACTCACAAAATATCGAAAAGAGATTAAGTTTAAATCCATTTTTCACAGCGATTCTTATGTTAGGAATGTCGAAGAGAGATTTATTCATGTTTATAGCGATATATCGAACTCAAAACCGACGATATTAATGCGATAAAATTGTCGTAAAATCTAGCCTCTGCATTGCGGACCAAATAACTGTAAAACACTCATTACACTGCACTTATTAATTAAACCATTCGCGCAATTCTACCGAGACGTTATTTAGTTTGTTTTAATCTTATTTTAGGGCCGCAAAGTAGCACAAAGCCTACGATTCAAGTAGAAAAGAGGCGAAATGTGTTGTTGAAAAGATGGCGGTGCAAGCGAGAGCCTTTGACACTTTGACAAGCGGATTCACATTTAGTTTAAAACAAATCCAAATACCTGCGAATTACTGTTCACATCTTCTATAGTCTTATCACTTTCCATTTTAATCATTATACTTAATGTATAGAACGCACTAACAACACGGATAATTCATTTATAAAATGTTTGTGTTCGAGTCCACCTGGAGAAGTTCCCACAGTGACGTCAGCCAGCGGCCATTACGAAAAGACAGGAACTAGCGCCGACGTTGAAAAATATGTAAAGCTCCGTACAATAGAGCTGATCCTGATTACATTTTCCCAGTGACTTAGCTGTCACTGGATCGCATTTTTTTTTTTTTTAATTGGCTATTTTTGGAACTGCCTCGAATCGAATTTTTTATCAAATGAAACTTAATCTACATGTACAAACCCCACTATTGAAATTGACATGTTTAACCACCTCTGGTCTGGAGCACCGAAATATGTGTAAAACCCATTACTCGGTCGGGCGGTCCGTTTAGATTCCCCAATCTTAACAAACGGATTGCAGTCTTCAGAGCACAGAAAACATCCGGTGGAAATGATGTCCTTGTTCTATCGGTATTTCAATGGAAAATGCTCCAAGGAACTTGCGTCGGTGAGAATTAAACTCTTTGGAATTGATGCAGTCGGAGAACACGCTAAGAATTAATCAAATGAACATTACAGAACGGGTCACTTCCACCCATTACTCTTTCTTGCGATAATTTCCCAAAAATCGAATATAACTAATATCTGAGGAGTTTCTTTGGCAAGGTTGAAAGAACCCTCCCGTCATCGTGAGCCGGTTCCAAAAGTAACTAGATGAAGAACCGGTTCCATTTCGGTTTCCGGTAACCGGAATCGCAGTGACAGCCCATTTTAGATATCGACCATCTCTACCATTCAATCGTACCAACCTACATATTATGGAAATATCATGACAATACGCGAAACTCTTCTCAATATTTAGTAACGCTCTCCAGCGGAATGAAGTAGAATTAACAAAGTTACCATAGTTAATAAAACGATTCACATGCTGGTTTACACCTCTTAGTATCTGACATGTTTTTAGTTCTCATTCGTATTAAAATCTTAGATTTTTTTTTTTTGCACAGAGCTTCCAATATTTTTTATTAAGAAACTTTCGTTCATTCTTCGAACCTCTCTACCGTATTTGTGGGTAAAATTTAAAAAAAATAATAAAAACTGAAAAGGGGGGACAGAAAGGGTAGTTTAATAAATAAAAAAAGTAGAACAAAAACTAATTGATTTTATCGTTTATGAGGATTAATAAGAAGCCTTTTTCCGATTCTCTTGTATGTGGAGTTGTATAGGTATCAGAGTTGACACATATAATAATAATAATAATAATAACAAAGCATTTATATAGCGCAGTTTTGTGTTATTTCACTTCAAGTGTGCACTCAAGTACTTACATAAATGCATTGCTTGTGGAACGATTTACCGGCCTGTGTTTCTTCCCTCCCACAACATGGGTCTCTTCAAGACCCATGTTCACTCCTTCCTCTCCTCAAAAAGACCCTCTACACAGCATCGTCAAAGATGACAGAAGCCTAGAAGGAAATCATTTTCCTCAGGGCCTCCTCCTATGTAGAGTAAATGTAAAAAAAAGTTCATTTTTTATATGTACTGAAAAATATTTAAAATATCCAAATTCAAATAAGGTATACACTTTTTCGCAAAAAAAAAAACAGGAACAAGTAAGATAAAATGCTATTTCTCAGCGGTGTTTGGCAAGGACATCACCGTCGGAGAAGCATACAATAAATTTGCATCAAAACACACAATCCTATGTTTGTGTTGTTCGCCTTAACTCAAATTGCACGACCTGTAACTACAATATTGGGAGATATATTATATATATTTTTTTTTTACAAAGTCGTATTAACGTAGACATCATAATTTAACTTGATAAAATAAATCGGTTATTATTAGCTTTATGACTGCCGCTGGGGATCTGGCAACTAATACAATAAAATTAGGAACATAGTGTATATGTGCATAATTTGATAAATACTTATAATGTAGATTGTTTTTTAATTACAATTTCTCAACTTTTTACAAAGATTTCATCAGAAAAAATTCCCACAGTTTTGACGAGATTCTGCAGAGTGCAAATGCTGTTCTTCTTCTTCCTTGCGGACTTCTTCGGCACTTCAGACTTGGGGGAGTGGCACTTCCTGATGTGTTTCCTTTTGCAGCCCGCACTCCTGAAGGACTGATCGCATATCACGCACTTGTGAGGTCGTTCGCCTGTGTGAAGAGTGGTATGTTCCTGAAAAGTTTAGAAAGTTGATTTATGAGAGAAATATTTGATGAACAAGAAAATATGTTAGAGGGTTCAAGTTGCCAATTTTATATTTTTTTGAAGTAGCTGTAGCTATAGACAATAAATAGGATGATAATAATAAATGGACAATTTTTTAATAGCACCGTCTAGTGACTAAAAAATAGACTGTTAAAGTTTGCAACCCCTTTTAAATAGATATGTTTTTAGATTTTTTTTTAAATGTTTCGAAATTGCTTTCTGACCTCAAACCAAATAGAAGGTCATTCCAAGAATGTGGACCCAGTGCATTGAAAACTCTGTCCCCAAATTTAGCAGCATTCGTATGAGGGGGTTCAACCATTCCGTTCAACGCATCAGACTTGGCCGACCTGAGCGTGAGAAGCGCGAGGATCTAGTGAGAAGCTCACCCTCAGATGCGTTCAGCATTGGACCCTTGCTACTCTTCATAGAATGAGCAAACTAGTTTGCTTGGATATGTACTTAGAATACCAGAAGACATAATAAAATACTGAGTGCAATAAGGAACTCCAGTCCATTTTTAAAAAAAAAAATTATTAATGTTGGCGTTCTAACTAAATTTTCTGTTTTTTTAAAGTTCGTTTTCATGTTTAAAATAATTGTTAAAGTTTCAATTTTTTAAAGCCCACCAAAACGCACGAAATCTATGGCTTGTTGGGTATAACGTCACACGAGCAGTCGGATTGGCGGTTCAATAAGCGGTGATCGCTATTGTATGCATTCCATAGGAAACTTCGAGAACTTTATACTCAAATTTAACTGCTTTTAATTGAAGGAAACATTGCAGAATATCAGCATCTCGTTACTATTATAGGTGCATTGTACCAAAGTGCAAAAATATATTCATATCCGCAACTGATTAACAACTTATCAGCGTTCAAAGAAAGTCCATAGCCCACATTTAATCAAACTTTTTTAATACCTAAACTGGAAGACTAGGCAATGACCTATTATGTTGGTAACAGAAATGCGTATGATGATATCACCGCATATTAGTACTGTATCAAATTATAACTAGCCGTTGGAAATAATAGCTAAATGCCGTCAACATATAACGCTATTGAAAAAATATAGCATTAACAGTTAATAAATTGAATATAATATCGAATTGTAAATATTTCCCAATGGAGTCAACGAATCATCGCCAGTATTATAGCCAACAGTATTATCGCCAAAAAAAGGGTTAACAGTTTACACTTCGTGAACGATATTATGCGATATTTGGAATGGTCTTTTTATGACCTTCCTACTAGACGTTTGTTTTGGATTTCCGTATTCCAAACGGCCGATACGTAGCGCCAAGCGTCAAGGAAGTCTATCGTCGGGAAGCAAAAAAATAGCATTTAGCAGTATTTATCAAAACTAATATTTATCAATACTAATATTTTTCAACGCAGTCAACGAGTCAACCTGCTATACATGCACCCGTTATATTAGTATTATCGCCAAAAAAGGGTTAACAGTTTACACGTCGTGAGCAATGTTATGCGAAATTTGGAATGGTTTTTTGGTTATGTACCTTCCTTACTAGACGTTTGTTTTGGATTTCCGTATTCCAAACGGCCGATACGTAGCGCCAAGCGTTAAGGAAGTCTATCGTTGGGAAGCAAAAAAATGGCATTTAGCGATATTTATCAATTCTAATATTTCTAACAGGCGTTAGAAATATTAGTATTTATCAATCCTAATATTTATAACGCCTGTTGGAATATAATTTCAACATGTGAATATTTTTCAACGCAGTAAGCTGGGTACCTCTTTTTAACACTATTGGCACCAAAAATTTCAACGATGTTACAGGATTATTATTACTATGTGTATGCTGGATATTCCCCGTTACAAGGGATTCCCTGATACGATTGGGATCATTATTTGTTCCTTTTTGCTGTTTAGTGTCGTATCGATCGTTTAGTTTGATTGTACTGGCTTGTCGCGCGTATATTAGATCTGTTTTGATATTTTTACTTTATATCCGAATTGAAAACACCGATTTTGCAAATAATTGAGGTTGGATTGGAATTTATTAATAATTTATAGTGCGTTTTGACTTTTAATAGTTAATATCAATAGGATGGAGTATATTTTTTTAGTAGACAATATTATGATGAAAAATATTGTATAATACCTACAAAAATTAATATTTTATTTTACTGATTTAAAATATTATTAGTGCATATAATTCGACGTCTAGACTTATTTGTAATGTAGTATAAAATAATAATACATAGTAAACAGTGTTTACTACTTGTTTTCAGTTTTAGTGAACAAGCACCCGATAGAATTTTGTTCATTTGGAACTGCTACATCTAACGAAGTTGGACAACTCAGAACGGTTTCTAATGTTGGATGTGCAGAAGCTCCTATTACGAGGGTTGTCCGTAAAATAAGTTTCCCTATTTATTTTTAAATAGGGAAATTAAAATTAAAATATTTTTTAAATTCTGGATCATAGCTTGGTCTTCCCCCTCCACATCCCCACCCGGCGGACTCGCTGCAACGCAACAAGACTTTTCGCAAGAGATTTCGGAAAATCAAGCCGAATCTTTAGATGAACCGCTGTCATTTTGGAATGCAATAAACTCAGTAGTGGAGAATATTAAGCCATTGAATGATCCAACCAGCAAATTCCAAAAAGAACTAAACATGTATCTTGAAATGGATCTTCTCGATAGAAAAAGTTGTCCCCTGAAATTGTGGAAGGAACATGAAATATATTTTCCTAATTTAAAAAAAATCTTCATTGAACAATGTGGTATTGTAGCAACCTCCGTTCCACGTGAACGAATTTTTCCCAAAACTGGACAGATCATATCCGACCGCAGATGCAGTCTTAAGGCTGGAAAAGTGCAGCAGTTGGTGTTATTAAACATTAATTCAAAAATATTAAAAAATGTGTACGTGGCTTGTAAATATTGTACATAAAGAATGAAGTGGAACTTTTGGTAAAAATTTATTGTAAAAAAAAAATGCCATCCTAAATAGATCGAGCTTGAAGTATCCTATCAATTGTAAGTCAAAGTTTTATTTTTCGTAAATACGTATTATTTTGTTTATTTTTTAATTCTGGACACCATATTCTTACATATAACGTTGAAAAAAATCAGATGCGCAAAATACTTGGACCTGCTTTTTGTACAACTTGAATGCTTTATGATAATAATAATATGTGTATGTACTATATGTATAAAATATTAATAAAAGAGGTAAAGAATGAGGCTTCACCGAGTACGGAGCAATAGTAGACACAAAATCCAAACAGTCCTACGGAAAACGGGTATTCGGGCAGTAATAATCATCATCGTCTCGTCAACGTCTGCGTTATTTCCAACGGTTATTTTTAACAGTTGAAAATCATCAACGATAACGGCTTTGGCGTTTTATGGAATTATCGTCAACGCCCAGTACTACCGCATATCTAATATATCGATACCGGGTCCACAGATATTAGCGTTCTGACCGTTCTGAGATATTAAACGATATTTTGGTATTCATATCTATTGAATAATGATTTGGTACGTGATAATAATAATAATAATAATAATATTTTGATGGTTTTTACAGTGCCATTTTGGCGAAAATCACGTAAAGGACGCTGTACAAATGTTTTTTTTTTCCAATTCTCTTTTTTTTCGTTATTGAAATTTAATACAATTTAATTCAATGCAATATTATACTACTCTTTTAAGCAGTGCTTGTGTAGAAAAGCGGAGTGTATATATTGCGTTCAGATGGTTATATATTTACACAGTAATGTTTCCTAAAGTGTCACAAGAAGATGCCTAAAATAATAATAATAAAAATAAAATGGTTTACATGATTATATTACAGAGTTGGTGGTTTACTTAATAGAAAAGATAGAGTGCGTAGTGACAAATTTTGTTTTAAAGGTTAATATCATAATACAATATACGTAATGTACAATGTGACGTAGGATATTTAACATATAGCATAACGGTACTAGTGGTATATTATGTTGTCTATCTTATCACTAACTATAGACAGTCTATCATATCGATAATAAATACTGGCGTTCCTGACCGTGCTCGATGTATTCGATATTCATCATTATCTAATATTAAGATATTTCAATAAAAAATTATTCCTTCGGTGTCAACAATGAAAAAAACTATAAAAATAGCTAGAAATGACAAAATATTACGAAATTTTAAACCGTTATGTCCCAGACACTACTAGGTCTACAGAAACCATTTTGATTTGAAATTGTACGCAAATTTTGTCTACTTCAAAAAGTATTAAATGATTTACCATATATGAAAAATATATGATAAATCATTTAATACTTATATAATGAAAAATTAGTCATTCGGGATTCAAAATCGACAATAACGGAAAAAAGTTCGAAATTTTTTTATTCTTTTTTAATCTCAACTACAAATTCGGAGGTTGTGGGTTCAAATCCCAGCGTGCGCATTTAAATTTGATTTAATTAATCTGCGTTGTTTTATAATTAATTCGTTAAAAATAATATATATATAGTATGTATATTTATGGTGCGTTCCAAAGTGAAAGATGCTTGAAATGGCTTTAGCCGTGTTTAGTGCTTAGATCAGAATAGCCCTGCACTTCCCCACCTTCCTCTTCTCTATCGCCTCCCCCTCCCCATACCTTTTACCCTTACAACATACCTCAACAAGGGATGTCATAGTACCATTGGCTTCGGACAGTTGGGACTCTTGTGCGGTATTCGCATAAAAAAATAGGAGTGTCAGGATAATTCATAGTGCAAAAGCAAATGGCAGAAGAATTAATCAATCGATGCAAAAATGATGTGAAAAAAGGACCCACCATGAATAACATAATACCGACAGACTAATATATCAATATTAGGTAATATCACTAAAAAACGGGAATGATACAGAACTATTCCTCTTGAACTTTTCCACACATGTGCCTGTCACGGACTTACGCAGACTAACCAAAGAAACTTCTGTAGTTACTTAATTATCACATAGACAAATTCATTAAAATTACTATGAATATATTGAATTTTCAATAAAAAAAACTATAAGCAGCGAAATTATAAGCAATAAGTATGAATAACAACGGGAAAAACCTCATCTAGTTATAATTGGGCTTAAAAACTGTGCGTGTGACGTCATGGTGTTTTGATGGTACAGTTTTTAATTCACTTTTATATAACGATTTATAAAATCTTCAAATAATTACATATATACAATAAAAGTTATATATTCAGAATCGGCATTTGCTAATCTAAACGAATATATTTTTTTAAAGCCATTATATTTTTCACTGGAGTTCCTTATTCCAGAGGGAAGTCGTCCAGTGGGCTGCCCACTGACATCAGAATTAATAGACCCGTCCTAAAGAAAAATCTGCATACCATTTCGACAGCTGGAGGCAAACCATGTGACAACCTAAATTTGGCACCAGGCGGTTTGACACATTTCTCCAACAAACTATGTCATCATTCGTGTATTGACCGGCGGCGAGCGATCATTCGAAGATTTTAATAAATAATACAATAATTATGGTTTCCTGTGCATTCAAACAATGTTGTTTTAAATGTCTAGTCTTTTAATTACAAACTTTTATTATTGGAGGCTTATTTTAGGAAAGGTTATATTCAATGTTTTTGTTGTCATATTTAAATTTAATGAAATTAAATAAATAAAGATGAAGAGTGACTTTTTAATAAGACATTTTAATTTATTGACAACGCGCCCTTGAGGTGATTTTTCACAAAAACGGCGCTATACAAATCATCCAATTATTATGACTGATTTTATGTGCCCCAAATATTCCTGCCCCGACGGACACAGATTTTAACTTAATTACTGGGACTGATTTTGCAAGAAGAGAGAGAAAAATTTACAAGCAATGATTTTTATAAGGCAAATTGTCCTTGTATCAGTAAAGTCGAATACGAGGTCTGACATCTATGGTGAAATTCCATAATCTATTTCATTGCTTTCACAGAAATAGAATTTAGCTGTTGAAGTTTTAACAGGTGTAAAAAAAGAGAATAATCACAAATATCGCATTACATTCCATTAGCATTAGCATTATTTTACATTTATTCAATATAATCTATGAACAGATTTAGTTGCATTAATACTGCCAACTTGGAATGTATACTTTCACGTAATTGTTGACTGCAGTACGTAAATTATAAAATATTTGTAAAAAAATCAAACTAAATACACAGTTTTTGTAAACAAGCCGAACCTTGTTTTACTTAAATTGGAGCTTTGGGTCAATTTAAGGATATGTTTGTACAGCTGCAGGAATAAAGGTAATTTGCAATAAATTCCGCATAATTGTAAAAAGGATGAGTTGATCATTAGCAGATTTGCTTTTCGAAGAGTAAATACTAGTACTTTGCAGTGCAATGCGAGTTGCCTGCAGATTAATAATAATAATTGGATTACTTCTATAGCGCCGTTTTCGTGAGAAAATCACCTCAAGGGCGATTGCCGGGAATCATTTATTTGCAAATCACTGAAAGGTTCACACCTACGCTCACCCCTCGTCCCGCTCATGTTGATTTATTCCACTTACTCTTAAAGACACCTCTGTATATTTATTACCCTGCAGGGCCGCCCAATGCAAAGTTGGGAAAAGTAACTCCAGGGGATGTGCAAGGAGCGGCTGGGTCTGCTATGGACAGAGGCTGCTGAAGACAGGGTGGCACTTCGATGCCTTTAAAGTGGAATTTGAGAGTACTTTAAAACGGTGTAAAAATGAGAACAGAGATTACCTTGACTGCTTCGTTGGTTTTAAACATCTTATTGCAGACCTGACATGCAAACTTCCTCTCATTGGTGTGGATCGTTATGTGGTACTTCAGGTTGCCACTCTGTTTGAACCTGAAAATCAAGGAATGGTTATTAACTATTCTAACAACAATAACTCCCAATTACCCCTTACACACATAAATGTTTGTCATTATTTTGTATCCTATGTTAGTTTTAATATTGACTTGATGAAGGAAGGGTGCTTCCAAAACCGGTCGATTAATATAATAAATTGATTTAAAACAAATGTACGTGTTTATATTATAATAATCAACGGTTACAACGAACAATGTCGGATGTGTAAAATGGTAACTTTGCATAAGAGCTGTAGCAGTTGCAAAAACATGTATTTTCAAGGAAATAAATAGGGCTTTATGCAAAATATCAAAAACAACACTATATTTCTTTATCTCAAAAACAATAAAAATGTAGCCGTGAAACTCTAAAGACGTAGAAATGAAACATTAAACAGCTCTAATAAGAAAATGCTCAGGATTCCATGGACAGCCAGGCGCACAAATATATCTGTTCTGGAAGAGCTTGGCATCCACAATAGGCTATCAACTATCTGCTTACAACGTATCCTCAGATTCTTTGGACATTGTACTCGCCAAACTGAGAAATTCAACCTGGAGAAGTTCATGGTCACTGGCAAAGTGGAAGATAGGAGAAGCAGAGCAAGGTCACCGATGCGTTGGAGTGACCTCAGCAACGAGGAAGTGACTCAAGAAGAAAAAGAATAAGACGTTACCATTTGCACATCTGACATTGTTCGTTGGAGCTGTCGACTTTACCTAATACTTGAGTCGGTTCATGTCAAGAGTCAGAATAGCAGAAGAGTATGTATGACACGAGATGTGTGGCGGTCTATCCTCTCAAAACGGCATGTTGGTTAGTTAGTTAATTTGTGAACAAAATTATTATCATAAAAAAAATTTTAATTCCATTATTTTGTATGATTTTTTAGCAACTTGGAGTAGCAATTTTTTTTCAGTAACTTAACTCAAAAAATCAGGAAAATGTTCATACAAAAAATAATTTTGTTGAAAATAACACGAATTTTTCATACTTTTAAACTTTTACGAGCCGCCACTGCTTACAACATAGCCCAATTGGGAATGCCATAGTCTCCAGTTAGCAGTGTCGGTTTTCTCTAAAGAGCAATTGTGAACTTCCATTAAAAATATGAGAACATAAGACTAACTTGCATTAAAATATAAGCACATTAAAAAATTCCACGTTAAAAATCCACACGACTGAATAATACAGTCGAAGAGCAACGGGATATTCCCATAGGTGCTGCGCTGAATGGATTCAGCACATATGGACTCATGATTCCAAGGAAATACTTCATAAAAAAAAACCAAAACAACACAATCCGGTGATATTAAATAACCTAGGTTGAACCGTGTTGAAGTTTAAAATGAATTAAAAAACCATAAATCGAAAAAAAAAAAACATTTAAAAACAGAATTCCACCATGAATTGGCAGCTTCATAAATAAAAATTATGTTGAAGTTTGTTCCCAGCGCTAACGTAGGAATGTTTAGACACGTGACCTCACCAGTTTGACGAGTGTCACCGAGATGGCCCCCTCGGTCACTTTGCCGGCCGGCTGAATGTTGCACAATAAGGATACAAGTTAAATGTTATTATTATAAAAGTTAGTAGTAAATATTTTCTTTTAATGGTATTTGTAAATCAACTAGTAAAACCAACATATTATAATGCATACCTTTGTTTTCGTATTTAAAACTCAACCTTTATTTAGATAAGACGTTATATTCCTAAGTTAAGAAAGTATCGACAAATGCCGTATTGTCTCAGTAGGACAACAACTACATTTCGATGAAATATAATATCTTCTCATAAATTTCTGATTGAACCCCTAGTTAAAAAGACCACGAACCGCCACTGCCAGTTGGTAGGGAGCAGTTGGGACTCTTAAACTGCGGTAATCAAATAATATATTCTTTTAACCCCTTTTTTTCCCGTCCGCCACAAGGCATCATAGTCATTGCATTGCATTGTCAGTTGGTTGCTAGTTTACTTCTTATCGCAGTGCGGACAGGCGTAGGGACGGACGTCAGTGTGCGAGCGCATGTGCGTCTTGAGGTCGGTGCAGGCTTTGCCGCACTGCGGACACACGTGGGCGCCTTCCGCTGCGTGCAGCCGTTCGTGGATGGACAGGTTGCTCGACAGGGCGAAGCGCTTGTCACACGTCTGGAATTCAAAATTATACAGTGAAAAAATAGTGAAGAGTTATCTGCCAATACACGCATATTAACCTATACATATTCGTTAGGCAACTCACAGCAAATCGGAAGTTTGCCGCAATAACCCAGTTGTTCGGTTATTCAAATACGTGTTGGTATTGTAATACGGTGAATTTGTAATATGCATAACTTGATAATTTTTATTTTATTTATTTGATTATACGCCCATCCGGGCTTTTACATGGATTTTTAGAACAGAATATAACGAGCTAGCAAAAATTATAAGTACATAGAGATTTTAAACCATAAAGTAATAAACATTTTTTTTTAAACTTTTAACAGTAACATAAAATAGAAAACTAAAACACTATTATAACACAAATCTTTAACGCTACATTATGCAAGCTACAATAATTAATTGTAGGATTCATCAAAGTGCGTGTATAGATGACGCTTTACCCCATAAATGGAGGCAGCAAATATACCAACAATACCTCCAAACTTGTTGCCCAGATCATGCATTCTATTGGTTAGTGAGTGTGACAGATAGTTGGTTCTGTACTGGTACATTATCTATCAAGTGTCTATTGTCCGTCAGTCAATGTCTATGAAATGTCCATAGTATAATTGTCTATAGATCCTTCCCCTACCTCTTAATAAGCTCTGTACTGTCAACATCTCATTATAAAGTTCCTGTGTTAAAGAACCAAATAAAAAAAAATCTCAGTAACGACATTCTCATTTTAATATTTAATGAATAATATTAAAATAAATTGTAACGTTGTAGAAAAGTGTTACAATTTGTCTTGTGTCGGTACATGTAATTTAATAGTGGCGACGATGGCAGGGCTGTCAATTAGGTGGTTAATGATTCCATATAAATATTTAATACAACTAGGTCTGAAATAATTCTTCCGTTAGACAGCGTAATAATAATATAGTAAGCGTGACTCACCTTACAAGCGAACGGTCTCTCTCCAGTGTGTTGTCGCATGTGCTCGGGCAGATAGCTGACCGAGACAAATTTCTTTCCTGTTAACAACAATTAATAATCATTAAAACAATATATGGGCTACTCATAATCATTCAAACATTTTTTCACAGTTCAAGTATAACATTCCTAGAATGAGCTGCCCTTTGATGAATGGGATGTACTCTCAAGATTTCACGACATGTTGAAACATACCGCAGACGGTGCACTGGGCCCGACGCTCGCCTGTGTGTGTGCGCTTGTGTCTCGCCAGGCCGCCGTGGGTGGTGAAAGCGCTGCCGCACACGTCGCACACGAAAGGGTGGTCCCCGGAATGGCGACGGCTGTGCGTGCGAAGCGTACCTGGCTGCGTGAAGCGAGCGCCACACTCCTTGCACCTGATTAATTAAAGAAAACAGTTTACTGCACCCGAAATAGAAAAAAACAGCATTAACTTTTAATATGGGTAATTAAACTTTGATTCCATGACAAGAATATTGAAGAAAGGTGAAGGAAAATAATAAAGAAACTACACACCTAAACTAAACTAAGCTATTATTTTATCATTTTCTGTTCTTATGCCGTTTTTACTGTATTCATTCCACTTCAAGATGACCTTGCAAACCTCCTGGCCAACCGTCTGACGTCTCGGAAACCTTTTTGGACTGAAGGCAAAAGACTGCTTCCATCACAATACTACTCTGAAGAGTCGTGGCGAACTCAGTGGCAGACCTCGGATGTTGAAAACAAGCACCTTGTTGTTGACCTACCTGTTGACCCTACTATTAAATTGCCAGGGTTCTCTCTCCCTCGGAAGATGTGGACCTCATTAAACCGCATCCGGTGCAGTCACAGCCGTAGTGATGTATATAATGCATAAATGGGGCCTAAAGGATTCCAAACTTTGTGAATGTGGACATATTCAAACAGAACACATCGTAGAAGAATGTTCCCTTCATCAGTTTCCCTATGGCACATCTGTGCTGAACGAAGTGACTCCCGATGCCGTCGACTGGCTGAATAACCTCAGCATCCCGCTATGACCTCCACCAACTCTCTTCTACCACACAGAAGAAGAACTGTATTCAAGATTGACATATTGCAGATATATTCTGAAGTACAAAGACAGACCAAGGAAGAGGTGGGTAGACGGCGTGGAAGTAGGTTGGAGCAGGACGGAAAGGACTGGGGATAGAAGGAGAAGCAGCCAGAGGAGCGTATTTATGGAGGAGGCCAAATCCCACCCGGGCGTAGTGCCATGGGTAACCGGATAAAATAGAACAATGACAAAATAATAGGCTAGGTTAGGTTAGGTGAGGTTAAGTTTGTTCTCCTTTACTTTCCTACAATGTTACATATTCCATTTGAATATCTACATTATAGTGAGTTCATGCAATTACTTAAATTAACCGAATGGTCAAAAAGAACAAAAATGTGTGATATTTTATAATCATTTAAAATCATCAATGGAAAGTTAGACAGCCCTGGCGAGTATGATTAATTATCGTGTAAGTACCAAATAAATACAGCATGAGACTCCATTCTCCATTTCATGTAGTTTCTTCTCGCATAAATTTTTTGTACAACTAGCAAGACTCTTGAAAAATCATGGGCTATTTTAACATGCAAAAGTATTTTTTTAAATTTTAATTAAAATTTTAAATATTACCATGACCGAGAATCGAAACCAGATGAACTACTTGAAAGATGACTATTCTGACCATTACATCACCAACTATTTTAAGAACTGCGGCATAAATTCATTATATGTAATTATTGAAAATAAGAATTTGAATGTTACGTACTCCATACTCACACCAAAAACGAGATTATATTGTTTAATTCTTTTTCACAGAAATTACATCATGTGTAGAATGAAAGTTCAGTTGATATTTTAAAATTGAATAACAGCTTCCTATAAACAGCAAATATACATTCAATACTGGGGGTCCAGTATAGAATCGACATAAACCTCATGAATGATACTGACAGGGCACTGCGACATACATTTCAATGAGCGCTAGCTCACGACTCGGGGGGGAAGCGGGAGTGGCGCAACGTTCTTCTGTTATACCACAAGCGGGACAACAATTCAGTAGCTTCTCGGTAAACACGCATCCAGTAAGTGTGTGCACTGTGTTTCAATCGTTTACGCGCCATTCATCCTTTGAGTTCAAACATGGAGCGGTATATGAATTTTCAGCTAATAATGGAGGTAGAGAAATATGCACGCCTTTATAACTATAAATTACCGGCATATGCAGTAAAGAGGACAACGGAGAAAGTTTGGTGTGCAATAGGAGGACTTCTTATATATGGAGTAAGGTGCTGGACCAGTTCTTGGAATGTTTTTTTTTTTTGACATTCGATACATTTGCCGGAAGTTGACATCTCCGGACAGTTCCCTGGCAGCAATAAATAACCTACAATGAATGTTACATTCGATGTAGGTGTGGATCTAAAACTTCCTCCTTTTTTGTCTAGTTCGAGGAAATAAATAGCATACCAGAGCCTCGTCTTCTTCACTTGATTCACTCGACATTTTTCGATTTTGACTTTGATAAATCCGATGACATTCAGCGGTAAATGTGATAACAGAAATCTACATACCGACAATTTACTGGCGGCTACGAATCACGGTAGACACGTCAGAGTCGAAGGAGGAAATATCGCAAAACATTTCCTGCATTTTTGCTGCACCCGGTTTATGTCGATTCCCTACCGGACCATCGGATAGCGGCCTTAGATAGTCATCATGAACATACAGACTCATCCGCTCCAAAATAGCCGGGTTCTCGATACAGCCTCGCAGCGGCCGCAATCCTTCGTGTAGAGGAATCTGGAAATTTTTTTCTGAACCCTCTCCAACATGAGGGAGCACCCCACCAGCCACTCTCTAGCCTACTGCGAACCAAGGAGAAGCATAAAATTCTCAGAGTACGAGTATCCCGATAAACTGACGGTTTTGACGCCGACTGGCACACCTCCTCGCTACGAGCATGAAATGTCAGTTTACTTTTAAACAAAATTTCAAGATCTTTTATACTCTTTTGAATTTGAATTTCGTTGACTCAATTCAGGAATGTTATCAACGTCAGCTTGAAGACGTAGGTAATCCTCAATATTTCTAATAAGTAGAATTATGGAATGAGTGTCGTGATGACAGTGTAGTCAGTAATGAAGGTGTGAGGTGTGAGATACTGACTGGTAGGGCTTCTCGCCCGTGTGAGTGCGCATATGTGTGCGCAGGCCGCTGACAAGGTTGAACAGGCGGCCGCACACAGGGCAGGGCAGGCGCGCGCCATCTGAGTGGACCGTCACGTGGTGCCGTTTGCACTCCGATGCCGAGATGAATGACTTGGAACACTTCTGATCGGGGCAGGGCCACGGTCTCTCTCCTGCACAAAGGGAACATGAACAAATCATTATTAAAATGGCATCGCAAGCTCCGAGGCATCGGTGATCTTCTGCTCACTGACATATTTATTTATTTACTAGCTGAAGTACATTAAATTTGTATACAAAACAAACAAACACTGCCTGGGACACTCTTCTTTGTACATATATAGATAGATTCATAGGAAAGACTGATAGGGATATTAAAAGAAGGATGAATGCAGGAAACTCCATTAACGGAGGACTGAAAGTGGTTGGCGCTAACAAAAATTTGAATGGAGTGCAGATACCAATCCTGATGTATGGAACTGGCAGAGGAAGGATGTAAGTATACTGAACGCTGTAGAAATAAGATCTCTGAGGTGAATGTGTAGTAAAACCATGTATGATTTTGTTGAGATTTGCAAAGAATGCAAAGCTGATGTAAGCGTGATGAGTAAGATTAAGAAAGGGACGCCTAGATGGTTTGGGCATGTAGAGTGAATGAACGAAGGAAGGAGTGTAAGGAAAATATAACGTAAATGTGAATGGAAGAAGAAGTCGGGGACGCCCGAGGAAGACATGGCAAGATCAAATGAATCAAACACTTGGATCGGGCCATATCAGAAGTCGGGATAATAGAAGAGAATGTATGAGGCGATGTATGAATGTGAATGAAGCAAGAAGTGTATGCAAATATCGAGTTGTTTGAAGATCCGTCCTCTCTGCCTACCTCTGTAGTGAAACGGCATGATGAAACATATAAAACAAAAAGGAAAACTTAATCCCCTCATCACACTAGGGTAGTCCTGTGTCAATATGACCAGCTTTAGCAGTGAAAAATAACATAATAATGAAAGACACTTCCAAAAACAAAAACAAAAACTGCTGGGTCCATAACAAAGTGCTTGTTACAAGTTTCTAATTGTTATTGATGACAAGATAAAATCCATTTACTTGCTGGGAGCAGATGCTATCATACCTTAATAGCGATGAGTCGTTCATGAACGAGCCGTTCGTTTGTACCGGCTCATATTTATGAGCCGCTCCTAGTAAACCGTACCACGGCTCAATTGAATTGTGACTCTTTTTGAGAAACCTTGGAACCACTTAGGAAAGATTGTTTATTTATGTAAAAAGATAGGACAGTATTCTTACCCATTTCTACGATGATGCATATTTAAATAAGATCCTTTGTTCTAATTTATTTATATAAAATCATTGTATACGTGTCTAATTTCTATAAGGCTAAATTATGTCCACGACCGTGGGACTTTCAATTAATATTTAGGGCCACGATGCACCTAAAAGCATTTGTTTTCAAGGGTTCATACATTCGTGTGTAGAGATAAAAATAATTACCGCATTTAAACGTGTGTAGACACTGTACAGTAGGTGAACGGCGCCTGACAGTCTGGCATCTGGATATTTTGTACCTACATCTATACGCTAGGATCCGTAGGAGCTGGGAGTCGTATAAATGAGTCGTACGAAAATGTTGAGCTGGTACCGTGACTCCCGCTCTTAACAAAATGAGCCATAAACCATCGCTATACCTTAGGTGACTAAATACTTAGCAACAGAAGCAGTCTCTGAGCGTAAAACAGATCTTACAGGATAAAGATGAGATCATTGTAAAGTTTTGTAATGTCAAATGATAAGACGGCGAATATTATGAGTCTGTGGTACTCCGGTGGAAGCGAGCAGTGCCCAGAGTTGGACTGAGGAAGAGATGGATAGACTGTGTGGAAGGGGATTGTATAAGGACGGAAGGACTGGAGAAATGTACCGAGGCGAGGGACCACAACCAGTGGAGAACATTGGGGTGTAGCGCGGTGATGATGATGATCAAGATAAAGAAGTTACATAACACACCCGTATGTCGTTTGAGGTGAATAATCAGTGCGCTTTTATATATGAACATTTTGGAACAGTCCGAGCATTCGTAATGTGAGGTCGCTGCCGAGAGAACTCTTCTTCTTCTCCTCTTCTTCTGTATTACATTTTTTTTCACTTTGGATTTCCTGCTTCCGGTGATTGGTAGAGAATCTGATATACCAGGCTTTGGTGCTTCTAAAACATTTACACAGTAAAAAAATATTAAAAAAGTAAAATACAAAGAAAGTGGTTCGTGGTGGTGGTAGGTGTGAAGCTATCAGCTATCACATCTACCACAATTTTTAACATAACAGGCAAAATTCATCTACTGCCGGACCCAACATCAACAGTTCGATAAAGAAAATTATTTTTTTTTGTATTTCTTGGTAGTGGTGAGCGAAGCGGATCGGTTTAGTGAGCCGTATCACTAAATCAGCTCTCTGTAAAGACAATCCACATGAAAACTGGACGAAAAGAGCGCCTTAAGGACGTCTTTAGGAGGGCCAAGGGAGTGAGGGAGAAGGCATGGTGCGGGGGGACGCGAACCGTCGTTCAATCGAGCTGGACCGCCAAACCGGTACACTGCAAAGAGCTGATTTAGTGATCCGGCTCACTAAACCGAGCCGCTTCGCCCACCACTATTTCTTGGGCATTAACTATGTTACAATTTCTAGACATTTTGTTTAAAAGAGAGATATATTTATTTACAGATTTTATTTTGACTCCTCCCACCGTCTTCCCCCCCTCCTACTCCCACTATCCTCACCTAATGTCTAATTATTTTTGTACTTGTTTAATTGAAGTTAGTTTTAAGAACGCTAGTGAATAACACGGATGTGTAAAAACCGGTAGCAAATAAATAAAATTAAATAACAAATGTACATAGTGGATAAAACTCTTAGAAACAAAAATAAAATATGTAATTAATTAATGCTTATTTTACTAAGAAACTGTATTTGAACATATTGTATGAATTATGTATGTGCAAGTATTGAAATTAGAGTTGATACAAGCACAGTACTCGGACAGATGTATTGCTTGAATATAGCATGTTTCAAAAATGAGAAAACTCATTTTTAATATTCGTTCAATGTGTACACTTGTTGTCTCTTTTTCGCTAAAAACAACAAGCTGGAATAAGCAAGACAAAAGGCAGTTTCTCAGTGACATTTGGAATGGACATCACTGTCAGAATTTCCTAATTTTGTGTTGTTTGGGTCAACTCTAATTGCGTGACCTATCTTTTATTATTTTTACCTGTCTCAGAACAGACATCGTCGTGAGACGGTTAAATTACATCTGATACTCTTAACCTGTTGAACCCGGGACGCGCACCGGTGCGTATTATTATATTGTGTCATCTACCAAGCCGTCGTGTGCGTCCAGGGTTCGGCAGGTTAAATGACAATACCTCCAGCTCTTGACATTTGATGGTAACATGCTACACTAGCACCCTCTAGCCGGGCGAAGTTGAACAAATTGGTTTTTTCTTACATTTTAATAGATTTTCTGTGAAATATATTCTTAATAAAATATAGAAATCGAAAATTCAAAAAATAAATATTAGGTGACCTACATATGATTTTACTCTTTTTTGGGCCATGTAAACATATTTTTTTTAAAGAAGATATTGGGATTGTATTAACATTTAAAGGATCGCTGTTCGCGCACTGTCTAAATTGTTTAAAAAGAAAATAAAATATTTATTACTACAGCAATAGTCTGGAAGCGCTTTAGCCCCGGCCGCTATCTCAATGTATGGTAAATATCAGGAGCTACGCGTGTTATTATATTTCTACGGTATTTGGGTACATGTATTTGTATCAGCTTATGTAATGCCAATAAACACCCGGGTTGCCAACAATTAAATTAAATGAATCTTTAAATTAAAAGGTCAAAACTCACCAATTTCTCTGTGTTCTAAAATCAATATTTTTTCACTGATACCTCTATTCTTTATCAGGATTTTCTTTTTTAGTTTTATCCGTGAATTCGACAAGGAATGGTCTGAATCGTCTTGTAAGTCTGGCAATGAAAGATTATCATCGGAAATTTGTTGCAATATATCTTCAGTTTCCAATTTAATATCTTGTTTTAAGTCTTCGTCTTTCACATCAACTTCAACCCATAAATTGTCCCCGTGTTGTGAAGCTTGAGGGATATTTTCTAAGCCTAGTTTTGTTCTTAATTTCCTGTCAGAGAGTTCACATTGCTTTTTGAAATTGTAGGCGCTGTTTAAATTTAGGATACACGGGTGGCATATTAATGTTGGCATTTGATCTTCAGGTAAAATCTGAAATATTTAAGACTTTAAATTTCAATTGTATCATACAGAATTAAAATAAACGACAAAATCGAAAATCCTATAGGGCATACGACCATTGTAAGATTCTGCAGGTCCGAAAGACTACTGCGATGGTCTGGACATGGAAATAATGCTAAATGTCAAGAGAGTATGTGGGTCCCCAATGGAAGGTAACAGTGCCCAATGGCAGACCTAGGAAGAGGTGGATAGATTGATTGGAAAAGGATTAGAGCAGGACGGGAAGGACGGAGGACTGGACATCACATAACTGCATGAAATGATGAAATCAAATAAAGATATCACTGGGTAAATTTACTGACACTTTTCAACAGAATTAAACATTTAATTACCTCAATAGACGCGCAAACCATTACTTTCTGGGCATAATGCATATCATTTTCAACGTAGAAGATCGACTGAAAGTCTCCATTTTGCAAGCACAGACGGCAAGTGTCGCTATTTGATATGGTTTCTTTCATTTTACCTTATTTTGCACCAAAATAGGTAAACAATCACAATATCAACAATACTTGTACCCTAAATACTATCATAATTTGACAGACTGACAGTTGTGTGTTTACCTAACCTCAAATAGTTTTGTTGGTGTTGCAATTATAAAAAAAAAAAAATTGAGCTGCTATAATAAAACATTTTTAGTAGTGGTATTACTCGGCATATCTTGTCAGGACTTTTACCGGGCGAACGTAAATATTTCTCAGCGAGCAAAGAGTAAGGCTGATCTCTGAGGTCCGGTGAGGAATGAACATTTCACTCGCTACTGGAGACATTGCGCAGAAAAGTCCCACAATGGACTGCGTTGCAAACCGTTACCTTACTTTAGAAAACTTAACTTTTCTGTGCAGTGTCTGTAGTAACGAGTGAAATATTCATTCCTCACCGGACCGTCAGAGAGCAGCCTAACTAAAATTCCGGGCCGCAAATTTAACGTGCCATTCTTCACATTTTTGATAACCTTTAAATCGTCCATCAGCGCCATTTTTCTCGATTCTGGATGCGTTTCAGCTTTTGGACAAATTGTGATCAGCTGTAACGCATTTATTTAGAGGTAGGGGAGAGGTGACTAGCAAAATTTTAAGGAAGGAGTCGGTTCCTCAGAAAAGTAGTGTCTGACATTCCGTTGCATTCCATGTTTTGGAAAATGATGGCTTTTTGTTTTGAATTCCATGGGTGAGGGGGGGTTGCAAGCGAATCTCTGGGTAAGGAACCGGTTCCTCCTAAAATTTGTCTCCGCTATTGTAATGACCGTTGTGTCACCGATATATCGGCGGCCGTCTTAATAACCCTTCCACACGACTGGTTTGCCCGATACTAAAAAAGCCATGCCATCGAAAGGTTCGACCATCCGGTTTCCTTTTCTAAAGTTCGTAGGCATGGCTTAAGGAAAGAACGATCAGTTGGTCAAACTTTTCGACTCCATGGCTTTTTTTAGTATAGGGCAAACCAGTCGTGTGGAAGGCTTATAAATGTCTTCCACACCAGCGGGTTGCCCAATACTAAAAAAGCCACGGCGTCGAAAGGTTTGGCCGTCCGGTCATACATTTCTAAAGTTGGTAGTCTTGACATTAGGAAAGGACGACCGGATTTTCGAACCTTTCTTATCGGGCAAACCAGTCGTGTGAAAGGCCTAATGGTCGTTACAAGTAGAGAGACAATATTTTGTTTTTTTCTTCTTTTTTTTTAAAGAAAGACAAATATTCCCTGTTTGCGAATAACCTGACAATATTTGAAAATCTCCTACTACCATCACAGTAAGCGAAAGATGTTGCTTGTGTCGTAAATGGAGGACTTCGCCAGCCGAGGAATTGAACTCACGAAGCCTGGGTGAGACCCAAACGCGATGTCAACTCAGCCACTGACCGGTCCGGTATAATGAAATGGATTCGATATGTTCATTAGCTATGCAACTGAACCATTCATGGAAAGTCATATCCTGAATGGTTCAGTTGCATACCTAATTAGCATAGCGAAGCTAGCCGTTAGTGCCTACCTAAAGTAATTAAGAGAAAATTTGGAAATTTGCATGGTCCGCGACATTGTAAATAATTATAAATATTTGTAACTGTAAATAATTATTCGAAAAATTCAAATAAAATAATGTTTCAAATAAATAACTACTTTTCTTTTGCCAATAACCTTCTAATAAATATAACATCAATGACAACTACGATTTAAACAGTAACTGCAATATCATGCAATGAGCAGTGTTCTCTAATATTGTGTCCTGTGTCTGCAAAATCATATCTTCTCAAGCGAAAAGTTTGTAATTTAACGTTTTAATCTGGAGTAACCTACCAGATAAGTATGTTTCTGTATCTATTTGTACATAATAAGATAAACCCTAGTAAGTAGTATTTGTACATCGCCATTGAGGTGATCTTTATCAAAAAACGGCGCTTTGCAAGTCATCCAAGTATTATTATTACAAACTAGCCAGAAAATCTCAAATAATCTAATCCTTAAAAAAGAAAAAAAAATTAAATAAAGGACATTAAATCAAGTTATATTAGGTTTTCGAGGTAGTTTTTTTCGTACTTTTAATAACTTTATATCACTTTTGTGCCGATTTATACGTGTGTTCAATTATCCGGTCACCTTCATAGCGAGCTTGAAAGGCAACTGAAACCGGCCCAATATAGGCAATATCGGTCGATCCAGTGGACCAGTGACAGCTAAGTCACTGGGACAAAGAAACCGGGACACGAATATCGACCATCTCATCTCTACAATACTCTGCTGTCAAACCATGCATTTTCCTTCCGTAAAAAATACGTCCTTATTTACGTGTCGTGGTTTTATTTTGCTTTTTTAACAGTAACCCAAGCCTTGATTACCCTTTTGATGATTGACGGTTTATAGCGTGAGTATCAAATACTTTTGTAAGATATTTTCTTTTGTATATTATGGACGAGGGACGTCGGTAATGTCTGGATTTCCAACATGCATTTTGGGGTTCTAGAATTGTCTTTGATAACGCCCTTTAGATTGTGTTTTATCAGCATATTATAATTACCTGAGTTTTCTTTGTTATTCGTTATATTATCCCATTACAACACTTTTCCCCAAACACCTTGAAAAACTATGTTTCAATGGGTTAACTCATGTTATTATTGATATTGTTATTTCATGATATTTTATTGTTTTGAATCTGACAAACCCAGAAATTTTTGTTCGTTTTTTATTTTTAATGTGAATACCATACAAGAGTCCCAACTGTCCGGAGCCAGTGGGACTATGGCACCCCCAATTGGGGTATGTTTTCAAGCTGAAGGGAGCATAGAGGTATTAGAAATAGAGTCGATGTTCCATACGAAGTCCGTTTAAGGGCGAGAGCGATGTCGGAGAGTTATTATTTATTAATTCAAAATAATGATGGTATTATTACGCAATACGATAAACATAATGTTTTTAAATAGAAAAATATTTATTAAATATTTTATAAATTTACATAGGCTTAGCATTTATCAAAATATAACCAGAAATATTACTTTTTCTGACTGTCCCATTGTAAGTTTTACAAAATATTTAAAATACGAATATTATTTTTAAAGTGAAGAATAGTTTTTTTAATCCTTTATCGTTACGTTTTTGTAAATAAACATAACCAAAGATTTGTAATCCGCATTACAAAAAAAAAAAACATTAAAGTTACGTAATGTTCATGAAAAAAATTAAACTACACACTGTTCTTTTTTTAAATTTATCAAATCAACAAGTTACAGAAAAACTTTCACAGAATTTTTTTAAGGATATTCAACTTTTTAAATGTTTTTGTAAAACATGCATAGAACGGTCAGAATTGTGTAATATTTCTGATTATATTTTGATAAATGCTAGCTCATGCAAATTTAAAAAAAAAACGTAATAAATATATTCCTCTTTAAAAACACCATGTTTATCGTTTTGCACAATAATATTATCATTATTTTGAATTAATAAATAATAACTCTCCGACGTCCCTCTCCCCGTTAAAGTATTGTTCCAGTGCGGTAAGTGCCAGGGGGAGGGATGAGTGCCAATCGAATCAATTCGGTCAGTTTCGACAAAACACAAGTAACGCCCGAATACCATTGTCGAAATCGTTTCGGGCTGCCGCATTCCATATTACATAAAAATCGGAATAATTTCCAAAAAAAAATTTTTAAAGTTATGCATTTGTGTGTTATTTTTTATTTTGTACTTATTTTGAAAACAGATATTTAAACTGTTTTTGTTTGGCTATCTCACTGGGAGGAGTTACCGTGTCAAGACAGTCGTAGTACACAAATGATTAAATATATACTAATGTATGAAGCAATGACTTTGTGGTTATCCGTTATAATTAAATGAAACAATAAAACTATGTTTTAACCACACTTTTTATTTTATACACTGACCGGTTTCGGAACAATCGTTACTTCATCAAGGCAGAATATATACTGATATGTTTTGCCCTGATGAAGGATAAGTGTAAGTTTTATTGTTTCATTTGATTAAATATATTGTTATAAAATAGTAATTTAATAAAGGTTTATGGAAGCTTTGCAGTTTTAATAATATGAGCAGGGAGATAGATAAGAAATAAGATTAGAAGAATTTTCAAATTATTATTTATATTATTATAATTGAGTTTAGTAAAAAACATAAATTAAATGAAAATGTGTCGAATAGTTTATAACCATTGACATTAACACAAATAAACAATGCAATAAAACTACATGCAACCATTTAGGTTTTTACCGATTTAGATGGGCACTAATTCTAGAAAATAAACATGGGAAAGTAATCGGGAAGATAAATAATTTTCGGATACCTAAACTAAATAAATTAAAAACTAAATTTGAACACGACAGAATACATGAAATGGGCAACAAAATTGCACACAAGGCCCAAAGGTTTACATTAAGGAGTAAATCATAAAAAGAGCGGATGAAATTAAATCCTTAGGAAAGCTGAGCTTCTCAAAAAACGTATGAGGTGTGTTCAAAAGAAAAGGTGAATTTCGAATTTTTTCGAAAAGTATTTATTTATTCATCAATATCCATTTTCTCCCCTTCAAAGTAATCCCCCTCAGATATAATGCACTTATGCCAGCACTTCTTCCGATCCTCGAAGCACTTCTGGAATGCGCTTTTCGGTATGGCCATCAGCTCGTTCTTCGATTCTGACTTTATCTCATCAATTTTTGCAAAACGCTTTCCTTTCATTGGTCTCTTCAGTTTCGGGAATAGGAAAAAGTCGCAGGGAGCCAAATCTGGTGAATACGGTGGTTGAGGCATGATTACGGTGTTGTTTTTGGCCAAATAATCACGAACAAGCATTATCGTGATTCAAAATCCATGATTTGTTTTTCGACAGTTCCGATTGTTTGAGCCGTATTGCTTCACGCAAACGTTGCATAACTTCCTTGTAGTATCCCTTATTAACCGTACGACCTGTTGGCAAGAACTCATGATGCACCACACCATTGTAATCGAAGAAAGCAGTGAGCAAAACCTTCACATTTGATCGAACTTGGCGTGCTTTTTTCGGTCTTGGCTCTTCTGGCCGATTCCATTGGGATCATTCGGCTTTGGTTTCGACGTCAAAACCATATAACCACGTTTCATCACCAGTTATGACCCTTTTGAGAAAATCTGGATCATCGTTGACTTCATTCAACAACTCCTGAGCGATACTAATGCGACGTTGCTTTTGCTCAAAATTTAGCAATTTCGGAACAAACTTCGCTGCCACACCTTTCATGCCCAAAACATCCGAGAAAATTGCATGGCATGAGCCATTTGATATGCCAACATCCTCTGCAACTTCCCTAATAGCGATTCGATGATTTTCCAAAACCATTTTCTTCACTGTTTCGATGTTTTCTTCGTTTGTTGACGTGGTTGCAACTCCAGGATGCTCATCGTCATTAACATCTTCTCGGCCTTCTGTAAAGCGCTTGTACCACTTATAAACACTTTTTTGAGACAAAGTAGACTCGCCGAATGCCACAGTCAACATTTTAAGTGCGTTGGAGCACTTTATTCCATTTTTAACGCAAAATTTAATACATATTCTTTGATCCATTTTTTTCAAAAGTAAAAAATCGAAGAACACACAAAAACGTGACTAACCTTTCCAGTTGTCAAAAACAAACCACTAATCCAAAATGGCTGATAATGCTAACATATGATAAACATATGTGTACCAACATAACAAAAAAAAAATCGATAATTGAATGTACACAGCCAGCGAAAATTCAAAATTCACCTTTTCTTTTGAACACACCTCGTAGACTATAAGTAAGAAAAAGATGCAAAAAAAAAAATTTTTTTTTTGCAGAAATCGGAAGCAGAGTAAAAAAACGAAACAAATAAATACATCAGATAATATCAATGCAACCTTATCACAACACATTCATTATTGATCAAGTATTATTTTTCTTTGCAATGAAGGGAAGATTAAATAAAGCAAATACTATAAAACATTTATTTAAAAAAAATTAATTACTCCAAAAATATATTGAAAATTGTTTTTATTTTATTTAAACTAACTTTATATATTATTTACGCAAACATCGAAAGATGTGAGATTGGGTGTGAAAATTAACAATCCGGAAGTATGTTGCCTTTTGTAGATATGCACGAGACGATGTATGAACGTGAATGAAGCAAGGAATGTGTGCCAAGATATAGTTGTATGGTGGTCTATCGTCTGTGCCTACCCCTGCAGGGAAACGGCGCGATGGTCAGTAGTTTTTGTCAGAAAGACAATCATTTCCAGGTTACGAATAACTTGACAATATTTGAAAGTATCCTACTACCATCACAGTAAGCGGCAGATTAGTACACATTGAGCAATGTGTTTAGCTACCAACTAAATAAAGCAAGGGGATAATAAATAAAATATTTTTAGCTGGTAAAAGCAAGTGAGATACTATTACAAAAAATTTAAAGAACTTATTTTAATATTTTGCATTTTGGTTGTGACAGCCCTGATATCAGTCTCATTTACACTATGGTCGGCCTAACGAGCACGACAAAGGTAGCTTAAGAGCTGCGCGTACTCGCAGCCCGTAAGCTAGCGTATACTCGCAGCCCGTCTGGTAAAATATTATTCATGTTTTGAGTTTTTCAACATTTAGAGAGTCAATTTGGAAGAAAATTGATTTTAGAAAAATGTCTACTTAGAGATGAAAGGTTACACCGTTGCTTTTTCCATTTTTTCCAGAAAGATTTGTGCAGTATATGTAGACATTTTGCAGTTATCGCGGGAGATCCATACACGCTTATAACCAACTGAAGCCCGTCTTATCTTGATGTTGCCAATTTGCCGCATTTTAGGGGCCCATATTTCGAAAACTGATATATACTCCATTTATAATACTTCAATAGAAGGGAGGGAGATGGGGAAACGGAAATACCAGGCTATTCAGATCTACTCATCAAACATTTCAAGCAACATTCTGATACTAAATTGTAGACTTTCACCAGGGCGATGCTGAAAGTATCTTTCCATGCATAATCTTCTATCAATGCTAACATGAACATTTTATCTCTTACAGAATTATTATGTCTCAACTAACATCCAAAAACCTGCCCCAAGTCAACAACGAGGAAATAATTAATGAACTCACAAATAACCTGGAGTCGTCATTAGTGACCTCCGAACACACAGAGTCACCCACCTCTTCCCTTGATGATTCCGGAGGTTGCATCCCCAACTCTGCTTCACATCCGGACTTCCAAACCGACTACAAGAAACCTCCGGATAAGACCGGGTTTGATCCGGAGGACTTCGACGCCAAAGAAAAAGACGATCAATCCGACCAAAGTGACTCTGAGGATCAAGATGAGTTGGCGTTAAAAGATTTAGAGGTCACCCTGACAGACCTGGAGAAGATAGAGCGTAAGGTCCAAGCGGAGAAGCACAAGATCGAGGGGAATGATAGGTTTAAATTGGCAGAGTTTGAGACGTCTGTGGATTGCTACACGGCGGGGTTGAGGGTCTGTCCACTGGCGTACGCCAACGATAGGGCGGTGATGTATTCTAACCGTGCCGCGGCTAAGATGAAACTAGATAAGAATAAAGATGCTGTAAAAGACTGCACTAAAGCAATAGAAAATGATAATTCTTACATCAAGGCATATTATAGGTAAGATTTATTATAATTTTTCCGTCAGGTTTTTCTAGAAATGTGTTTTATACGTGTGTAGAATATGTGTGTTAGGTTTATTTACTTGGAGCGGTGAGTGTACGGTTTATTTTTGCGCACATATGTTTGCATAGCGCAGAGGGCACGGTTTATTCGTGCACATACCGATCAAATGAATCGGACGATCCATGTATGTGCGCTCGGTGATGTAGAGATCAAATAATTTTTTTAAATTTGCCTAATTTGAACCCCGCAATGATGGCTTAATCTTTGGAACGCCGAGCGCCCGCGATCTAATTAATCCGTAGTGTGCCAGGCTAGTATGAGCGTGACCCGCCTGAGTCTACTAGATAAGAATAAAGATGCTGTACTACTAACTACTAACCACAAAATTCCATACAAAAACTTCAAACTTTCCTAGGTTTAAATTAATTTATTCACATTATTTTGCATCTTCGCCTACGTAAATAGTTGTTTCTTTTGTAACTCAGTTAAAATGAAGTGTTATTTCAATAATCTGTGCGTATTAAGAACGAGTCTGAATTGTAAAACTTTACCTTTGTTAAAAAAAACAAAGTTAAAGTTTAAATTGCACTCTTTTACCAGAGAGTGTGTTTATACATATTATATATGTCTACCATAAGTAGTTTCCCCAGAATTATTATGATTTTTTTACTTTGCCGGATCGGATACGCCAGTGTTGAATGGACGCAAATTTTGCATATCCGATGAGCAACATTGGCGAACTAAAAGTTAAACCAAGATATTGTATATCCATTTTTTGATAAAAAAATATTAGACAATGCTTAGGGCAACCCAAATTTATAGCTGTAAATATATATAGCATCTCTTACTTACACCATTCCAAAGATTACGTGATAGATTTTTAATGTTTTAAAATCAATTTTTGTTTTTGCTTTGTTTATCTCAAAATAATTTGTGGAGCTTCATTATTTTGACTTATTGGATTCTCGCGTAAGAAGTTTACATATATACTACTCACTGACAAAACTGTTGGCAGGGTGGTAATACAAATAGAAAAATAAAACAATCTATACTGACACTGTCTTATTACTCTTTTCCCAGGAGAGCCCAGTGCTACGAGCTGACGGAACAATTAGATGAAGCCCTAGCCGACTTCAACAAGATCCTGGAGTTGGATCCGGACCACCAAGAGGCCCGGAGAGGGGTGCTCCGACTGCCGCCCCTCATCGAGCAGAAGAACGAGAAGCTCAAGACGGAGATGCTGGGCAAACTCAAAGACCTCGGAAACCTGTTTCTCCGACCGTTTGGCCTCTCAACGGAAAACTTCCAAATGACCCAAGACCCCGAAACCAAGGGTTATTCTATTAATTTTAATCAGGGGAAAAGGGAGTAATTGTGTGTTAATTATATACATATATATATATAAAGTAACAAAAATAGTTTTATTGTATATACAACTTGTTGGGTCTCCTTTTGCAATAGTACAGTCTGACGTATGATTTCGTAGATGAAAGGTTTTAAATGGCAACACCAAGATGGCTCATAGGAAGATGAATGCCAGTTTAAAAAGGCACAATGGTTCAATTGCATATTTTTTACATCCAAACGGTGTCCAGAAATTAGTGATCCTTCCCGGAAGGAGATGCTTCTATTTCATATTCTAAGATATATTTTATGTTTATTTTTTATTTAACGCTTTGCAATGAAGATAATTACATTGAATGGCGATTTTTTTTTCTTATTTCTGAAATTTATCGGCTTATCGGAATAGCCGTATATTAGATGTTTAATACATATGTAAATAAGAAACAAAATCTAATTCACAAATCAATATTATAAATTTAATAGAAAAACATACAAAAAATGAGTTATGATGTTTTCTCTGTGGATGTTATTATTGTGGTTTGCAATAAGTATAAAAAATAAAAGTGATGCAAACAAAGTAATTGTTTTATTTTTAAATTATGATGCCACATCTTAAAGTTACCGCTTCATATAAGAATTTTATAGGTACGAAATTAATAATATTTGTTAAAGACACAACCAGACACACCATTAATTTCAATAGTTCATTTGTGAACATGTTTCCAAGTTGGACACAAGCTTCCTCGCTCGAAATTCTGCTAAGCAACACTGAAATACACAGTACATCACTTCCCATGTTCCACTATATATTGGTTTATTCCCTTTATGTATGTAAATTGAAACAATTAATAAATAAATCCTTAAAAAAATTGTGATGAGAAAAATAATCTAGACCGATTTTTGACAACAAATGTCAAAGACCTTGGTGTTGCCATAGTAATGAAAGTTTTTAGTTCCAATTGAAAAAATGTCGAGATTTTATTGCCAAGCTACACATTCCTGCATTTCCACCTTATTTTTATTTTCAATCTAACCGTCTTTTCTTTTTTACTTTTACACGCTACATGCTTTATTAATTATGTCACCTCTTTTATAATAATGTATTCGAAATTTTGTTTCAATTATTTTAATCTGTCTATAAAATTGTACCGAAATATTTTACTGTACATCCTGTTACATGCGTAATGTAAACCATGCAATAATTAAATTATGCAGAATATGGTGCTTACATTTTTATGAATCTGTATATTACATTATATGTATTTCAATAAACGCTGAATGCTGGGTGTAACATCACGTACCCGACAAACTTTAACCAGTGATACCCGAACATATTTGGAGTAAAAATGTAGATGACGTTTTACTCTCTGGTTACTTTCACTGGATACCAGTGGCGGTTCGCGGTCTTTTTAACTGGGGGGTTCAATCAAAAATTCAAGAGGAGATATTATATTGCGTCAAAATGGACTTACTGTTGCTGAATCCTTCGGCGAAATGTCCAAAACAGCAACATTCACATGATTTAAATAAAGCTGGTGGGAGGGGTACTATAATAACTGGCGACTTAAGACAATACGGTGTTTGTCAAAAAATTTTTAACTTGGGAATATAATGTCTTCTTTGAAAAAAGGGTAAATTTTGAATGCGAAAACAATAATATGCATTATAATCTGTTCGTTTTGCTAGTAGATTACAAATCCGATTAAAAGCAAGCGATTAAAGAAATGCAGGAACAAAAAAATTGAGACTTGCAAATATTTACTAACAAAAAAAAAGTGAAATAATAAGACTTAACTTGCATCCTTATTTTGTACAGTTCAGCCGGCTGGCAAAGTGACAGATAGGGTTTGACGAGTGTCACCATCTCGGTGACACACATTGAACTTTCGAGGTCACGTGTCTTCAAACATTCAACTAATGCTGGGAACAAACTTTGACATGGTTAAACTGTTATTAAAATTAACATTAAACTGTGGCAGTGCTCAGTGATTTAGATCTCTGAACACTAGATAACATTCATGCCTTCAAATTGTTAAAAACATCAAAATATTGATTCATGTTTTAGTCTCATTATATATATTTACATATTGAAGATGCAAAATTTCAAAGATCATTTTGCCATTTTGACGTATTTGGCTCGTGACGGTTTAGTTGTGGGGGTGTGTTATATATTTGAGACAATTTAAATCATTCTCTTATTTTTAGTGTATTGGGGGATTAATGGTAAATTGCCCGATGATTCGTCTTGCTGGAAGCTTTTTCGGTAGCACCAACGCCTACCAGCGAAAGGTCCGTTGAGCTAGGCAACTGTTTATATGCCGTATGAAAGAGAAAGAAATCCTCTTTATTTTCGTTCACATTCTAACCTTCTGCTATATAGAATAACGGAGCTATAAGAGAAAAAAGTTGCATCCTTCCGGAAGTACTCCTGGTGTCAGGACTCCGAGCGATCTGTCATTACATTAAGTCGTCAGCAAGCTGATTGAGGTCCTTTACCTGTGTGAATGTTGTCCGGCAACCTTCAACATTCACATTGACGGCCTCCATGGTCGATGGGTAAAGCTCTCGACTACGAATCCGAAGGTCGCGGGTTCAATTCCCGGCGTGCTCAAGTAAATTTTATTTAATTAATTTGTGCTGTTTCACAATTAATTCATTTAAAAATAATATGTAGTATATTTGCGCACATTCCAGAGTGGAAGATACTTTCAGTGTCGCCCTGGTGAAAGACCACCATTCAGAATTGAAACGTTGCTTGAAATGGCTTTTAGCCGTGTTTGGTGACCAGATCTGAATAGCCAGGTATTTCCCCACCTTCCTCTTCCCCTTTACCTTCCCCTCCTCAATACCTTTAGCCTCACAACATTCCCCAATTGGGATGCCATAGTCTCACTGGCTCCAGATGGTTAGGAGCAGTTGGGACTCTTGTGGGGTATTCATATAAAAATAAAAATAAATCGTATTGGTAAAAAATGATGCATTATTGTTACCCGAGTGTTAATGAGATTTTCTGTTTTTCTTGGATTAATGCTGTTGTAAAATCTACAGTGTCATAAGTACCTCTTTCTGTCATAACCGTTGTATTGTACGATTCCAACTTATTTTTGTATATGTATCTGTATATCTATCATAGGTTAAAAGTAATTTTAATTAAAGACATCTAAAGCATCAAGTGTAATGGTATATGTGTAGAAGCCATAGAATGAAGAATACACACTAGAAGTGCTTTTCATGTAGATTTAAATGGAAGCCGGCGTGCCTTTGACTTAATACATTTACCTTCTAGCCCCGAAAGAGCCAATGAAAATAAATCGCACTGTCTCTTTTATACTGCCTGCATTGTATATTGCCATTTCATTGCAATGAAATATTTTTTGTATCAGAAAGGCCCGAATGCCATACTTTTTTTATCACGAAATACGCCCACATCGCATTTCTTGTGTTCTTCTTTATTCTATGCTAGAAGTTTACAACAATATTATATTTTTTCTTCGTGAATATATTAAATGCATATTAATGATTTTTATTACTGTAACGACCGTGCGCATGTCTTCAAGTATGAGAGCAGTGTTACATACCTATCAGTTTTGAATATCGATTTAGATCCATTACTTGTTCTTGGGGGCCATTAAACTGTTCTTCACTGAGTATACCTTTATTTCTTCACTTGTATATTATATTCGATCTCCTTGTAGATTTAGTACGATTAAGAAAGGGACGCTTAGATGGTTCGGGCATGTAGGGCGAATGAACGAAGAAAGGAGTGTAAGAAGAATGTATGACGCGAATGTGAATGGAAGAAGAAGCCGGGACACCCGAGGAAGACATGGCACGATCAAGTGAATCAAATACTTGAGTCGGGCTATGTCACAATTTGGAATAACAGAAGAGAATGTATGAGGCGTTGTATGAATGTGAATGAAGCAAGAAGTGTATGCCAAGATCGAGTTGTTTGGCAATCCATCCTCTCTGCCTACCCCTGCGGTAAACGGCGTGATGGTTAGTTACTTGTAGATTTAGTAGTCAGATCTTGTTTATGTATTTTATTAGATGTAAGAATTATGAACTAGGCACATAGTGTACTCTAGCGAAAATGTAGGAAGAATGAGAACTTGGATATAGATATAGAGACATAAGGTTTTACAAAGAATTGCGATGTTACTTTTGGAAAGTTGTTGGACATCGTTAAAAGGGTCTTGCAGATTGAAGGACAATAGATTAGTTTACAATTTGGAGGATATGTCAATAAACATTATATTTTAAGCAGTGATCATGGGATGTTTACAATTGACTTTGGGAATTTCTTTGGGTATAGTTTTATTAGGGTAGGTATGTATAAATTCTGAGATGGGATACTTATTTTAATATCTTATACAATAAAATGGTCTTGTATAATGATACGAGTATATTGTCTGGTCAAGGTTTAAGATAAACAATAACTAGGGATTCTTGAAGTAGGTAGACAGTTTAGGGTCTGGTGAGTACATACATGACAGTGGGAGGAAAGGACTATAAAAGAGTGTGAACGGTTGTCCTGTGTCTTTTCATCTACTGTTACTCGAGATAATACGTTGTGTTAATTATTATAGTCTATTGACTATTATTCCGCCATTCCAATTCAAAGTATAAATTATGTTATGAACATATTTGTAACCAAAGGATTTACCAATTCTTTCTTTTCTTAAAATTGTGAATGAAAAGAATTATTCTGTAGGTATTGAAATATATAAATTGGCCAACAAATAATTAGTAAATTAATGACTAATAACTCGGAGTGAGCAAACCTCGAAAATAAGTTTGCAAATAATTAGATTACCATTCAGACATGGCTGAACAACAATTAGCTAGGGGTAGTTTTAAATCTACATTCACAAAATAACATTGTCTTATTATAATGACAATTGAATTGATACTCAAGAGAGTGGATAAAGGGAATTCTACATAGTAGTTTGCAAGTCCCCTTCCGGGATCTCCAATGGCCGCCTTGAATAAATTGCTGTACTTGTGGAACGCTCCCTCCTGTAACGCTGCTGAACGGAAGAGACTGGTAATGTTTTTGGGAAGCTACTGGAATGATTTTTCATGCGTAGAGATGGTCATTTGCAATGTTGAATGTTATAGACCAAGGTTATCACTACTAGTACATCTACTTCATAGAGCATGAGAAGATTTGACTTAAAACTGGAAAATAGTAGTTGGCCATCTGACAACTGCTGATTCAAAAGATTCTATTTACAGAAAACAATTGGTGACCCCGACGTGATAAATATAGGAAATATTAGATCCATATTTATTTATTGTATTATTAGTTGTATTAAATAAATAATATTCTTGATCATAAGGTGTGTGATATATTAGTGCAAATTATTAATCAAGTAAACTCAGTGAAGATTATTGGTATTGGCATAATATTTATTACACATTGTTTAAATATTATAATTTTTGGTCACAGAACTTGCTATTATATTATATTTGTTGCAGTGGTTATAATCAATTGTATTACACGATACTGAAGCTAGAAGAAATAAGTTAAGTTGTTACACGATACTGAAGTGAGGAGAAATAAGTTAAGTTGTTACACGATACTGAAACGAGGAGAAATAAGTTAAGTTGTTACACGATACTGAAGCGAGGAGAAATAAGTTAGGTTGTTACACGATACTGAAGTGAGGAGAAATAAGTTAAGTTGTTACACGATACTGAAATGAGGAGAAATAAGTTAAGTTGTTACACGATACTGAAGCGAGGAGAAATAAGTTAAGTTGTCACATACCGGGACACGAGAAAATAATTATTTTCTTAAGGCAATTGAGGTTTACATAGCCTCGTTGATTCTCTAATGTTTCTTGAGTTCTTGTTTTTCTGCATATTGAATCTTTTGATTCAGCGGCTGTCAAGTGGCCGATAGGTAGGTAGCTACAGTAGATTTAATAAAAAATTACCATAAGATGTATATTGAGCTCGACATATATATATAAATATCTGCTCGTATATCAGCAGATTTTGATGCAAACACCGAATACAGATGCATTGCTTGCATACAGCACAATTCAAACTTTTTATGCGACTTATGAAAGGAAAGTTCAGTGAATTGAAAAGAAATATATATATATATAAGTACATACAACTGCATTAATATTCGATCAACGCATACATTCGTCCCCTTCTCACTAAAAACAATAAGCAGGTGTAAGCAAGAAATAATGCTGTTTCTCAGTGACTTTTTTCTCAAGGACGTTGCTATTGGAAGAAAATGCAAATGCACCAATACAATACAGTGTTCCCAATAGCAGAAATGAACCATAATTTCCTTAGTTGAAAGTGCCTGGCTGTTCAGATCTGGTCTCCCCAACGCAATACTAAGAGTATCAGTAACTCTGGAGAAAAAAAAAGTGCAAAGTAACAATTTAAAAAAATATATTTTATTACATATGTGATTGAGCTATAAAGCACAGATGGCTTTACTAGATAGCTTTCATAGATTTCTGATAGATGTCTAAGACATTCTTTAAGTGGCTCCCACACGAGCAGTTCTTTCGTCGTCCTTTCCTAAAGTTGATGGGCTTGACTTCAGGGAAGGACGACCGGATGGTCGAACCTTTCGACGCCACGGCTTCTTTTAGTATTGGGCCGTCAGCTCGTGTGGAAGACCTATTATTAATCTCCGGCATGCCAAGGTGCAAAACAAAAAGTAGATTGATCCTATATCTTGCTGACATCTGGCGTTCACTAGTAAAAATATTTTTATTAGTTTATTTTATAACAGTTTGAAAATGATGATGGTGTAAAAATATGCTGGTGTGTGGGCGGTAGCAATACATGGCCCATCACTACACATGCAAAAAACGTTTAAACATAAAATGTAATCAATTTTTTCTTTTTTTAGTTTGATTTACACAATTTTATTGTAGGATTAATCGTTGAGGATTTTTTTTTGAAAAAACAATTTTTAGCACCTTTCATCCAAGATGGCGGCTAACGCGAGTGTCCCAGTCTTTACAATATAAAATCAAAAAATGTTTAACCCCACCTTTTACATGGCAAAAACCTCTGCTGACTTGACTATATGTACTGTTTGTTTGTAATGTTATTGCCGTGATTATGGATAAGGTTTTCACTATTCCAACCTTATACGGCCATATAATATGTACACCGCCTTTATGAGTAAGACGGCTAAGCTTCATACACGTCAATCGAATTGATAATGTATTATATATATATATATATATATTCGATAGATCTTTGGTTTTATTTATCAATTTCAGCAGAAGAAAGGAAAAATACCTATAGCTCACTTCGGGCACACGAACACGTCAACAACACACTTCTGTCGGTTTACTTAGATAGTAATTCCAAAAATTAAAGCAAATTATTTCGGTTTTGATGTGAGTACGGGTACGTAACTTCATGTAACATTCTAATCCTAAAACTCAATCTAAAACACCAAAAATACGTACTTAATTCTTATTTTCAGTACATTTATTTTTTTATGTGACACCTCACAAAAAAAGCGCCCCTGTATATACAGAGCATATACAGGGAACTATATCGCCAGTCGGTTGGGGAACGTTGTGAGGCGGGTTAAGGAAGGGGCTGTGGGAAGGGCTTTGTTAATACGGGCCCGGATTAAATGTAGGAGGAAAGTCAGATGCCGGTAGCTCGTTCCACATACGAGCCGATTTACACAAAAACAAGTCGGCGAAACGACCCATTTTCACGAAGCCAACATCAACTGTGAACGGATGTTCCACTGATGTCCGTCTAGTTTCACGCACGCACACCGGCGCAGAGGGGATCAATGCTCCTAGCTCCTTTAAGCAGACTCTATTGGAATATCTATAGAACAGACTCAGAATACCAAAATTGCGTGTGTGCATTAGGGATGGCGGTCGGTCTGTTAAGAACGGATTGTCAATCAGGTGAACAGCCCTCCTTTGCACAGAATTAAGCAGGTTTATCAAGTAATATAGCTATAGCTATTACCGTCAAAGTACTTGATCGGGGTTCGATTGTCGGCCGTAGCAATATTTTTTCATTATAAAAACTTTATGTTACACAAAACTTTCAATTATAATATCCCGTGATTTTTCACCGGTCTGCGCTAGTATTTATAAGTCGAATGGTTTGAATTGGTTTAGTACCCCTGACTAGATGTCACACTGACAGTTGATAAAGATGAGCTCTCTTGATTGGCTGCCGACCGACCAATGGCAGTTCGAGGGCGGGGCGTAAATACTCACCCCGCATTTTCCAACGGGATTTTTCTACCCCAAAGAAAATTCACCAAAGGTAGATAACTAACCATAATAAATTAACATAAAAATAATATCTTACGTTTTTTTTAATGTTTCGTTTTGCGCCAGGTAGGTACCTACGGTCTGACATTTAAAAGCAGACAATAATTGAGGGCGCTGCGATCGTTTAAAATATTTTAAATGGTAACACAAAGATGGCTCATAGGAAAATCAAAGTAAGTTCTAAAGAAAGCTATGGACTAAGTGCACATGTTTCACTTTCCGAAAGGAGATGATTCTACAACATATTCTAAGATAATTTTTATAATTTAACACTTTGCAAGGAAGACAATTACACGAAAAGGTGTTTTTTTTTGTATTAACCATGTATTAGGTGTAAGATAAATATAAAAACAAATACGTATTTAAAAAAATGGTTAAATTACGAATTATGTTGATTCGCATTGTTTCTTCAAAACGAACTGTCAAATGCAGTAGGTGTGTGAAAACATGTCGATGTTAAGAACGTATTTGAAAGACAAAGGCAGTAGTTCTAAAATAATGAAATTAGTTTTTCAAGAGTTGACTGCCCGGAGCCAGAATGGTATTCCTAATCGGGGTATGTTGTGAGGGTAAAGAGAGTGGGATGAGAAGTAGATGGGAGGAGGAAGGTGAGGAAGGATCTCATTACTTATTACAGTGTGTGTACAGTCTGACATTTAATAGTAGACAAAAAATGATGGCGCTGTGATCGTTTAAAACGTTTTATAATGGTATCGCCAAGATGGCTCATGGGAATAAATAAAGTGTGAGTAAATTTTAAAAAAAATTATTCATTTTTATTCATAAACAAGAAAATAGTGAAAGTGTATAGAATTGTATCTTATAATAATATTGTATGTAATGATTAATCGAATTGTATGTAATTGAAAATTCTAGTTAAGTAAGTGAAAATGTTATTTTCTTTTTTCTGGAATAAAAATTTAATAAAAAAATATGATTGTATTTTTAAAAGATAAGTACGGAAGTTAATTATAATTTTTTAATCATTGAAGAAGATAATATTAACACATCCCAAATGAACCACGAAACCGAAAAAACAACAGAAATTAAAAAGATTTCAGTCGCATCTGGGACTCGAACCCAGCACCTCTACCTATCCGGGGTAACTGCTTAACCAACTAAGCTAATGAGACCAGTACAATTTAGGCCATTTACACCGATATCATACTTCATGTTCAAGATTTATTCATATTATCCTCCATTTTTATAAATCCCATATTATTGGCTGCTATCCTTATGATGATTGCAAAGTTTCATCCCGAACTCAATTGCAATCGGAACAGAGTCTCGGATATACCTACCCGATTTTTATTTATATGAGACATCTATTGACTTATTGTACAAGTCTGGAAAGAAATATTCAATTTAAAGTATGATATCGGTGTAAATGGCGTAAGTTTTACTGGTCTCATTAGCTAAGTTGGTTAAGCGGTTACCCCGGATAGGTAGAGGTCCTGGGTTCGAGTCCCAGATGCGACTGAAAACTTTTTATTTTCTGTTGTTTTTCGGTTTCGTGGTTCATTTGGGATGTGTTAATATTATCTTCTTCAATGATTAAAATATTACAATGAGGTTTACAAACTTCAATAAGTTATAAAAAAATAAAAAAAATTAAATTGAATATTAATTATAATTAATTATTCTGAAATGTATGCATCAAAATAGCCATTTATTAGGTGTTGAAACAAAATAACACAACATCTAATTAACAGATCAAATTTATAAATGTATGATCGAGTTATATTGTTTTGGAATGTTTCGAACTGTCAAATATGAATGTGTAGAACAAATTTCATAGACTAATTGAGTAGCTCGGTGTTGCCATAGAAATGAAAAAATTAGTTAAACTTTATTAAACGTCTATATTTTGTTGCCAAGCTACAATCTACTAATTTTCATTAGCACTGCAGGTAGGAACTACACATTATTACATTTCGGTTGATAATTTCTGGAAATCAAACAAATACATTCAAAGGTAATATAAAGATGCGAAAGATGATAATAAAATGGTAAATTTCAAATATGCAACACACAATAAATTCATATCACAACTCGATAAACTTCACACAGCCTCCCTTAGGTAGGTACCTACTTGCCTTTTAGTATCGTGCGGTAGTGGCTCGCGACTTTATAGTGTGCTATTGATAAGATTGAAAATATATTGTCGGTTCCATGACAATAATACACGTATAAATTGGCACGCTTCTATAGAGTAATTAAATGGGCGAAAAAACGCACTTGCCCGAAAATCTCATCTAACCTAACCTAATTAATATATTTTTTAAAAGAATATGTAGGTTCATAATGAAAAATAAATTGGTTACGTTTTTAGGGTAGTCAAGGTTTTCGTACTTTAAATGAACTTATATCATTTTTTATATGTGTGTCGATTCACACGTGTTGAATTACGTAATCATAGATCTTGTCATAACCGTAAATGTGTGTGTTTTTTTGTGTAAAGATATTCAGGATTTTTCTAGTTAGGCGGTAGGTGGGGTAAATAATATGGTTTACGGCTATAACTTCAACAATATTGCTTTCTTCGGTATTAGCACTCTAGCACACTAAAAAGCAGTGGTGTACATTTCCGGAGGTAGGCTTTGTGTAGTTTTTCATGTCCTGGTTTGATTTGTGCATTGAATATTTGAAAAGATGGCTATTTTATTACCATCTTCCTCTAATTTTTGTGGCCAACTGAATAAACGAGCTTACAAGTTCCATTTTTATTATTTGTTAATATTTTCAATTCGCACATCTACATTAATTATTTTTTTAATAATTCAAACTAAACCAAATTCAGTGTTCTTGTTTTATTATTATGACATTATAAGTCACATTGAAACAAGTTCCTTACCAAAAACAAAAACAAAAACAAAAACATTTTGGAATCTTTTAAATTATTATTTATGTTTTTTTTTTAGGGTAGGAACAGCTTTTCAGCCTTTGTGGACTGCACGCCACTGCTTACAATATACATACCATAATAAATTAGGGATGCCATATTCCCAATGGCTCCGGACTTCACATTGTTAAATTATTAGTAATTAATCAATGTTGAATACCAATTAATCGGTTCGACAAACTCGCTGTCCCCTAAAAAACTGATAACGCCCATCGCTAGAGTTGGAGCCACGCCTTCACTAGGTGGCCGAGAGGGGGACCAACAGATATTTGGAGAGGGGAGACCTCAGACGAATCTCGCAGAGGCACGAAATGTCAATTTTAATTCGGTATCCGTTTTGACGGGTCGCGTCGACGGTAACGCACGGAAAAAATCAAAAGAAACACGTCGAAATAAATTTCTCGAAATATTTCACGCATAATCAATTTTATAAATAATACATATGTTAGTTTGAATAAATCGTCTCATAAATATATCGCAATTATAGTTGACCAAAGAACAACACGCAATTAGAATTGTGTGTATTGGTGTATATGTATTAACTTACGATAGTGATGTCTTTGAGAAACGTACACCGAGAAACAGCATTTTGTCTATCGTACGCTTACTCAATGTTGTTAACTAAAGTGTAATAATACGAGAAGGTCATTCTAAAATTGTAAGTAATCAAAAACATTAAAAAATAACAAATTTCCAAACTGATATTTCTAGATTAATCTAAACTAGTGTGTTTTTTTACAATGTAAAAGAATAATGTGAGAAATATCTGTTAAAGAAATAATTCTCGTGTAAGTTTCTCGAATCGATTAATAAAAACACCCCGTAGGAAACCATTAAAAGGGAGTGATATGAGAATAAAAACATAGTGGTGTTTTTATTATATTTTGTGAACTAAACCTAATATGTTGTGAGGAAAGATTCCAGTAAGAATATTTTTTTCCCTTGGGTAAGTTTTTTTTAAATATTTTGTTTCAAAACATATTTTCTCATTTAGTTATTAAAATTTTACAAAGCTGATATGTTTTTCTTAGTCCTCCTCACTAGGGTTTTCTGTGCTGAGGCGGACTAGGTTTTATTATTTTTATTTTTTTAATAATAACAATAATTGGATTACTTCTATAGCGCCGTTTTCGTGGGAAAATCACTTCAAGGGCGCCTTAAGCTTCTACATGGTTCTTTTCAAGATGCTGCATAACTCCTCTTTGATTTCTTTGAGCCGGGTTTTGATTTGATTTTTGAAATCATTTGCCTTCTCTGTTTTTTTTTATGGCCAGTGAAAGTGAATTATGTAGCTTAGTATATTTATAATGCCATTTTAGATAGCTCTTGTGTGGTGAAAATTAAGTTTCTTCGGTTTTTTGAAATGTTTGATTAAAACATTCTTAGCATAGATATTTTGGAAGTTAGGTACTGCAAAATATTTGAAAATATCTTTTGTTGGCGTTCGTGTGGGGACTTTTAAAATGGTCTTTATAATACCCATTTGGGTTTTTGACAATTGTTTGATATGGTTAGTAGTTGACGATCCCCATCCTAATGTACCATATTCGAGGCGGGAGTGGTATAGCACATAGTAAACTTTTGAAACATTATTTTGACATAAAATATTTCTAATGTTTTTTTAAAAAATATGTGTATTTTTATACTTTGTATTTATATTTTACATTTTATACTTTATATTTTTACATTTTATACTTTATATTTTTACATTTTATACTTTATATTTTTACATTTTATACTTTATATTTTTAAGAGTTTTTGTGCTTTCTATTTTTAACGGTCTTTATACTTTATATTTTTATAAGTTGTCATACTTTATATTTTAACATTTTATACTTTATATTTTAACATTTTTTTGTTTATATTTTTGCAAGTTGTCATACATTATATTTTAACATTTTATACTTTATATTTTAAAATTTTATACTTTATATTTTTACAAGATGTCATGCTTTATATTTTTACATTTTATACTTTATATTTTTACAATTTGTCATACTTTATATTTTTACATTTCTTACTTTATATTTTTACATTTTATACTTTATATTTTAAAATGTTTTACTTTATATTTTTACAAGATGTCATGCTTTATATTTTTACATTTTATACTTTATATTTTTACAAGTTGTCATACTTTATATTTTTACATTTCTTACTTTATATTTTTACATTTTATACTTTATATTTTTACTTTTCATACTTTATATTTTAAGAGTTTTTATACTTTATATTTTTACAAGTGGTCATACTTTATGTTTTTACATTTTATACTTTACATTTTTACTTTTCATACTTTATATTTTCAAGAGTTTTTATACTTTATATTTTTACAAGTGGTCATACTTTATGTTTTTACATTTTATACTTTATGTGTATATTTTTTAGAGTTTTTATACTTTATATTTTTACATTTTATATTTTACAATTATTAATATTTTTTATGTTCTACACGTTTTATGCTTTATCTTATTTTCTCTTTACACTTTTCACATTTTTATATGTTCTGTATTCATTTTTATCATCTTTTATTTTTTATTTTATATTAGTTAAACTTGAAGTCGGAATAACAGAAGAGAATGTATGAGACGATGTATGAATGTGAATGAAGCAAGAAGTGTATGCCAAGATCGAGGTGTTTGTTGGTCCGTCCTCTCTGCCTACCCTTGCGGAGAAACGGCGTGATGGTTAGTTAGATAGTTAGTTAAACTTGTATTTTCTGTTTCTTTGTAATTGTTTTATTTACACTTTTCTTACCTTTATATTAATGGCGCATGTTGTGGCGTATACACTATATAAGTATTCCAGGCCTGTCCGTCCTGCATCAAAGCAAACATAATTAGTTCTGAATGTACGTATTTCCTTTAATTTGTTGTACCTAATTCTGTTTTTACTTTATATTTATTTATTATATAGTGTGCAATGTAGTTGTGAATGAGCCGGTCGATGAGTTTGTGTATTTGGGAAGTATGTTTACAACCGATGGAAAGACTGATGGGGATATTGAAAGAAGGGTAAACGGAGGACTGAACGCGGTCAGCGCTAACAAAAATTTATCTAAAGAAGCGAAGTTCAAAACGGAGTGCTGATACCAACCCTGATGAGTGGAACTGGCGGAGGAAGGATGTAAGTATACTGAATGCTGTAGAAATGAGATCCCTGAGGCGTATATGTGGTAAAACTACGTATGATCGTGTGAAAATGTTTAGAGTCGCAAATAATGCAAGACTGATGTAAGCGTAATGAGTAAGATTAAGAAAGGGATTAATCAAGAGCGGATGAATGAAGAAAAGAGTGTAAGGAGAATATATGACGCGAATTAGAATAGAAGAAGAAGCCGGGATCGCCCGAGGAAGACATGGCACGATCAAGTGAAAAAAAAAATTGAGTAGGGGAATGTAGAGTCAGAATAACAGGAAAGCGTGCATGAGATGATGTATGAATGTGAATGAAGCGAGGAGTGTGTGCCAAGACCGGGTTGTTTGGCGGTCAGTCCTCTCTACCTACTCTTGCGCGGAAACGGCGTGATGGTTAGTTAGTTAATTTATTAAATTATATACGTCCTTAGGGACACAAGTGTAAAACATATTACAGTAGATAGATCGATGGTTTAGATCGCATTCAAATTTTATTCTTATTTTCGATCGTATCACATTTTTTATTGTTTTTAAACGTGTTTAATAAATAAATAATAATTTTTCTGAGCAAGGAAATAAATGTTTCTTGATTATTGATATTTTAAAAGTGATTTTACGATAATAATAATTCAACAAAATTTAAAAGAAACCTTTGTTACCTCTCCTTTGCCTCCATTGGTCGATTCTTTGGGGGTATAATTTTGCGGCAACCAATGGGGAACCGAGTTTGGCTTCTCTAGTTTACCTGGGGTGGGTTATTCCTGGGATTTACCCCGTGAGCGTTTCTATTGAATTGGTATTTGCTGTTCAATTTATCCCTCCTACCCTTTCAATAAAATTAGTTGGCATAAGTCGACAATGGGAATCGAACCCAGGACCTCTGCCTTAGCGGGACAACCGCTCTACCGACTGAGCTAATGAGACCAGTTCACTTTACGCCATCTTCATCGATATCATACCTCAACTTCAAGATAATATCCTCCATTAAATCCCATATTATTTAATAAAACAAAAGGTACCTACTTACATGAATTAAAATAAATAATTTTCTAATACAACCCTTATGGAGATAGACTACTATACTATAGAATATTAATTTCTTTCTCTTTTATTTTGAATAGAGTAATTCCACAAACTATGGATAGGTACCGATAAATTGTGTGGACGATTTAAAGTTCATATTTCTGATCCTGAAAATGAGTAATTTTAATATTTTCATTCATAATTTATTATTGATTTTAAAAACGATCTAAAACTAGATATTCTCAAACGGTTCGAACTGGCTGCAACGTCTATATGAAGTAAATAACGCCACTGGCTGTCGCCGACGTTGGTCGGCGTGACGTCAATAACGCCACATTCACGAACAAAAACGAACATGTCGTTTTGGCGGAAAATCAAAAATGACGCGTTTCGTCGTAACTTTTTTCTTAATTTAAAAAAAAAATAGTTTTGATTTCCCGTAGATTGTGGGATTATGTCATTCTTAATTGGGGTTTGTTTTAACCCTATAGGCCGGTAAACCGGCCTGATTTGGAGAGGCAAATTTTTTTGAAGGCATAATTATTTTTTTGTTACCGGAAGTCTGCAATTATTATGAACTAAAAAAATAGTTTTCTAATTGACAATTGATTATTGATCGAAATTGCGTTTTTAGTCAAATATTATTTTTTGGTCAAAAATTGCTCAGGAGCTCAGGGATATGGTGCTGATACAATGAACGCCTTAGGGTTGAAAGGGTTAAGTCTGAAGAAGTGGGGAAGTGGAAGGAGATGCAGTAGAGGAAGGTTGGGATGTACCTGACTCTTCGGACCGGTGACCAGTAAACGGGTAAAGCCTTTTCAAGCAACTATTTGAATCTTTATTATTTTTACAGAAAAACTTAAGTAGACGTACACATTCTCAGGTTACGAATAACCATGTTCAAAAACTCTCACTATAATCGTTATAAGCGGAAGAAGCTATTTGTACAATGATGTCAGACTCAAATAATATAGGTAGGTATTACAAATTAATTATATAGGTATTAGGTACAGTCTGCCCTTTTTATAGAAGACAAAAAATGAGTTAATTTTTTTTTTAAATTGCAGCACCGGGATGGCTCATCGGAAGATGAATGTTTGTTTAAAAAGCACAATCGTCCAAATGTATATTTTTTACTTTACCAAATGGTGCTTAGAAATTAGTGGAACTTTCCGAAAGGAGTGATTCTGCATTCTGCGTCTTGACAACTTTTCCCTTTATAACTTCTCTGTGTCATACACTTATACATTATTATACATCCATATATATCGTAAGTATGTTACACTTATATACTTAAGTACTACGTATCATGTTTATTTTTTTGATACTTAAAACCTTTTATTTTCTTTCTGTATTGTGCACAAAATCAAGTAAATTGTTAAAATATGGGCGTTTATAATTAATAAATAAATAAATAAGATTATTTTCAATCATTTAATTCTTTGCAACGAAATTTACTATATTGAAAACGCCATTTTTTAATTTTGAAATTATTTTTAATTTTAAATGGGTCTAGACATGTTTGGTGATCAGATCTGAATAGCCAGGTACTTCCCAACTTTCCTCTCTCCCATTTCCTTCCCCACCTCACCACATTCAGCCTCACAACATTCTCCAATCGGGGATGCTACAGACTTACTGGCTTCAAATGGTTGGGGCAGCTGGGACTCTTGTGCGGTACTCGCACATCAAAAAAAGACAAATAAATACAAAACAGATCAAAAATATAAATTTAAAAAACGTAGTAAATTTATGTATGATGTTTTGCCTTGTTTCGTACACGAATCGTCAAACTCGAATGTGAAAAAAAAAATTTTCACTAACGAAATTACTAAGACATTGTGAGTAGCTTGGTATTGCCATAGTAATAAAATAAAATCTACTATATAAAAAGTTCACATTTTATTACCATACATGAAATAAATTATAACATACAGTATTTAAATTATTTGCGCTCGCTGTGATTTGAACACATCATAAAAAATAAATACAATAATTATTATTATCATGATATTACGTAGATACATTTATATTGAATATAACAAAATAGAAAATATATAATCTTGATGTATAAAATTGAATATTTGTCTGTCTGTCTGTCCTCGATTTTCTCAAAAAATTTACTCGATCCTTTGTCGCTGAAAATAGCACAGTTTGTTCTTATTAGTGCCGGGAGGTTTAGAGAGTAGTTTGAATGAATCCAAAATGTAAAACTGTTGCTATAACGTTTTAATATTAGTATGAAAAATATTGAACGCGCCATGTTGTATTGAGGTTAGTCCACAGATATACCACTCTGGTCACCCACAGAACACATATTAAAAAAAAGAAAGTTTGTTTGGGTAGAATATTTTCAAAACGGAAAACACGAGTACGTACCTACTTAAAGGGAACTGCTGAGGCCAAAATACCCATCCAAACGGAATGATCTATTTTTTTCATTAAAGGTTTAGTAAATATCTAGTACGGATGAGAAATTACCTTATGAAATATCGGTCATTAAAGGAATTGATTTTTCGCGATTTTAGAGGCATCTTTAACAATTATTTAGGGGCTAACGGTGTTATAAAAATATCTTTATCCCATCTGCTTTGAAAATGTAATGAAATATAAAATTAATTTTATTTTTTAAATATTAAAATAAGCATTATGGTTGACTTTAAATTAAATTAAAAACGACCAATTTACGTTGGAACACAAATTTGCCATACAGAATTTAAAATAGCGACCAGAAAAAACCTTTTTTTAAATGTATTATTTTTATTTATGTAATCATACTAACATAGCAAATGTGATATATTTTTTCAAAAGTACGATAAACCCGCAAATAATTTTCTGAACTGCCTCTAAAATTATGAAAAAAAATTTTTTTTCATGGCACATAATTAAAAAAATAAAACAAAAATTAATAAAACACTTCCATCCGTACTAGATATTTACTATACCTTCAATTAAAAAAAATAGATCATTCAGTTTGGATGGGTATTTCAGCCTCCAATGAAAAATTCAGTTTTGTATGAAACAGGCACCGCGGCCGTTCCCCTTATTATTTAGATATATTTTGAAAAAATAAATGTTTGGAATGAAACAAAATTTTCAAATGAATGTTTTTGTTTCTTTCTGTCGTCACAAGGCATTACTTTCGCTATCAAATCAATTATGGCACCCAAACGATGAGCAAAAATTCACAACTTCATTACTTTGTTCTAAAAAAACTATATTCCTGATGTGTACCCGGCCTTGATCGGGATTTTTTTTGTAGTTTCCCGAACTAAGGGTTATTTATGATTTATGGGTCCTGATCCTAAGGATTAGTTTGCTGCGTAACGGAATGCTTCTCCATTCGCTGGCCTGGATTAGTAGTTAGCAGACTCGGAGGATAGACTGGATACTATATGGGATTAAGGGATGTAGAATTATAAAGCCACACAAGTGGAACGGAAGTATTTTGACTACAAAGATACATTATTACATGTCCTCAAGTCGAAGTTAGAAATCTTATTTTCACTTTTAAATTGACACATGAAAAGTTTTGAAATAAATAATAATATTTTTATAAGTACCTATCCACATGTTAAATTAAAAGAATGGCACATATAGTTAACTAATTATTAATCGTTTTTGTGTTTAATTTGTAGAATTCCATTTAATAAAAAATAAAAAAAATAATAAAATATGATTCAAACGGATACTCGTATATATGTTTGAATCAAATATAATAATATTATATGATAATTAAGTTCTGCAAATATTTTAGCTTTTTATTATTGTCACAGCTGTTTCGGCGTTCAAGGCCATTTTAAAACTTTGGTTAAGCCACGTTATACGACTCATTCATATTATTCTATTTACCCCCGTCGAATTTCAATTTTTATGGCGCAAAAATGATTTATTTCCGGTGAAACCGATTTACCGAGAACATAATTGTGATAATGGATTCTCTATTCTGTGAGGTACTTACATTTGAAATCTGATAAATTGTAATGTTTTCTTAATTGTTTTATAATGTCGAGACTGCCATTGACTTATTTAAACGAGTTTTATTGTTTAGATTTTGTGAACATACTGAGTAGTGGGGAATAAATAATTTTCCTTATACGAGTTAATTAAAATTAAGACCTTTTCTATCTATATGTAAGGGTTTGGGCTCTTTACTGTCAAGCTGGATGTGATCATTCGCTAAGAAATGTTCTGCGAATTTTGAAAAAATGCTTTTAACGTAGCTGAGAAAGTCCTCCCCATCTGTCCGATAGGTAGCGGTACAGTCTGTATTTATAAAATAATTACAAAATAAAAAACAAAAAGTTTCGCGTAATATTTGAGATACAATGTTAACGTAAACCTGAAATAATGATTGAAAAATACCATATTTGGACGACGTTAATTATAATCTGAAAAACTTTCAAACAAACACCTCTGACGTAAGTCACCCCCAGCGGTTCGCTACGTTTGGTGACTTAGCAGGGGTGGTTCATTTAAAAAAATAATAATTGTCGGTACCCTGGTTTATTGGCATATAGGTTGATACAGATACAACATCTCGTATATTTCACATTAAATTAATAACACCATATACTCTCAGTATCGCCGTGGTTAATGATCACCATTACACCATATAACACATAAATAGTATACAACTGCCGACCCTGTACAAATACCAAGTGCGCCCTACAGTAAAATATATCTGAAAAAAAACCGTTGACTCTGATAGATTAGTCTATCTTAACAAACGGATGCAATCTTGTGAGCACATACATTAAGTGAGAATGCTGTCCTTTTCCTACCGGTATGCCCTGAGGAACTAGCGCCATTGATGTTCAACAGCTCGGCTGTGGAATGATTTGCCGGCCTCTGTTTCCCCTCCCTCCTACAACACGGGTCTCTCTTCAAGATCTAGGTTAACTCTTTCCTATCCCCTAAAAGACCCTCCACACAGCATTCCCAAAGATAACATAGGTCTTGGGGGAATTATTTCCCTCAGGGCCTCCGTAAAAAAAATCTAAATTGAAACGTTGCTTGAATTTCGCAAAGTTCTGCCCAAAATTCCTCTACTTCATCTCCTCTCTTTCCCACTCCCTTTAGCTTCACAACATATCCCAACTAGCGGTGGCATATTCCTGCTGGCTATAGGCGGTTGTGGCTCGCAGTGTTCACGAAAGAAATGCAGGTAGTAAGTATTTTAAGTATTTACCTGCCACTGCATTAATAATAAATTCGCATCAATATGCGGGACGAATCTTTCGCAAAAAATAACGGTCATTTAATTTGACCTCGGGTCCACACATCCCCTTTTCAAATCATCAAACACAATCAAACCGTCACTAACCTGTCTGATGTAAACACATAACAAAAGAAA
>JAHDVE020006488.1:0-41921 GCA_022606495.2 Halesus radiatus | reverse complement strand
ATGAAACAGAAATCTATTATCTAATAAACGATCACTTAAAAGGTGAATCATAATCCACACTGCGGTAGCGATTATGTTTCAATCAATTGTCGTTAAATTTATGTAAAGCCGCTGACTTTAATCCTCTCAAGGGGGGTGGTTTAATATTTTAAGGCGCTTTACCGCAGCCATAAACGGCATATTTTGACAGTTCAAGTAAATTAAATTAAATGAAATAGTCTGGTTCCTAACCAGGTATCGCGAATTCAATTCTATACCTACATAAGCCGTCCATTCTCACGCCAGTCATTATATTTCGTTCATTAGGATGGAAGTAGGGGGGAAATCAATGTTTATCTTGCATGTAAATTATTAAAAATATAAATATAACAATATTAATTGGATGATTTGAATAACGCAGTTTTTGTAAAAAATCGTCTCAGGAGCGCTGTAAATATCAATATCAATTAAATGAACTGGTAATCTTACCTTCGGCCGGGTCCTCTCTCAGCAGATGACCCTGCAGATCCAGAGGCTCCAGAAGATTCATCAGCTTGGCCAACTTCTCCCATGGATCTGACTCACCACTGCAAAAAAAATCACTCTATAAACGTCATTCGTTGAGGGGCGCGAATATCTTGCCAAATGCGATCTTGTCAAATACATAACAAACCCTGATCAGATAATTTATTTTAACAAGAACAGTTAACAATGAAGAAAACATTGTAAAAGCGATGATGATAGCAAAAAATATAGCCACATATATAGTTACAACTGAATTGACAGTTCGTATTTAAATGTATCATGGTGTTTTATTGGTTTGTCTGTTTGTTTTTTTTTAAGTTAATTTTTTTTATTAGTATCATGTAACAAATAGGTATTTACAAAATTCTCCAAGTAAAAATGTTCTGATAAATTACTTTTACGTCTTTTTTTATTACGTTCAAGTTTAATTTACAGGTCCCTTAATTTAAAGTATTTAAATTGTTATTATTCTCTAATTTAAAAACTGGTTAGTTATAAAAAAAGATCTGCTAAGTAAATATTATTATCAAACTGTTTTAAGCATTATCAACCAGTTTGATAATGCCTTCGGAAGGTGAAATAATAATTACCTAGAAGAACTCTTTAATAACTAAACCGTATTATAAACTAAATAATAATAGTTTTAATAAAAAATATTAAAAAAAAACTTTAAAACAATATATACCTTTTAGTATTAAATTATTACATATTGACGCTCGTAAACCTCATTGTAAAACATAATATACATTTTATTCGTTGAAGATAATATTAACAAGTCTCAAATGAAACAGAAAAGACACAGACATTTTAAAAAAGGTAACGATCGCATCTGGGACCGATACCTTTACGACAATGTTACCTTTTTTTCTGTGTCTTTTCTGTTTCATATTTCATTTGAGATTTGTAACTTTTAAATAGTTTTGATAGTAATAATAAATGTCAAAGGGGGCTCTTATTACATTGAAAATCTAATTATAATAAGGATGAAAACGATTGTACGTTCAAGAAAAAAATTGAATGTTTGAATAATATCACCGGAAGCAAGGTAAAAATGACCTTACTTTGAGGACGCCCATAATGCACGGACACCATGATTTCGACAAACACCTAAAAGTGGAATTTTGCTACTAAGACAATTGAATTTGAAAACCACGATAAACCAACGACTTCATCAACCTGCTGGACTCTGTACAGAAAAGGACAATACATCTGATTGAAAAATCATAAACAGTCATCTTTTACGCAAAATGTAGGCATTCTCAGCTCACAGTTTACAGTTATTGCAATGGATCCTAATCAAATGTCGTAAAGAACACATAAAACAAAATTATTACTTTTAATTATTCGTCATTATTTAATACTACTCAAGGTTCGACACAATCTATCGACATGTTCGCTATTAATATTATCCCTGTCTAACAGAAAATAAAAATGAGGAATTTATAGCTTCCTCTACAAAATTCTAAATTAGCAATAGCTCCGGCAGTCAATCACCGGTGCAGGGTTAACGATCAGGACCGATTTAACTTCCTAGCGTTGCGGAATGAGACATTGAAATAGTTACGCAAAATATTCATATTTTGTACCTTGTATTTACTAAAATATTAAATTACATAAATAATAATAAAAATAATAATGTTTTATTTTCTTCCGTTTTTGGAATAATTTTTTTGAATAATAATATCCCGTGCTGAGAATTTTGTTTACAAATTAAAATTTTGATATTTGAATAATTTTAGGTCTCATTCTTATAAAATTGAATTATTGTGTAATGTTCTTAGTGCAGTTGTGTATTATCTGTTTCAGTCTGTATTTGTGTTAGTGCATCTTTTTTTAAATTCCCTTTTATTTGAGTTTTAAATATACCAATAATATTTATGTTGTGTCACTACAACAATTAATTCGGGTTTTTGAGTATTAAGGCGATGAAATGCAAAGTAAAGTAAAATCGTGTGTTTTTTTAATAAAAAATTTGATGGCCTAGAAATATTAAGGATGCTTTAATTAAATACTGCCAGTAGAACATTACACATCTTGGCCTTTTTTTACAGGTAGTCCACACATGAGGCCCTGGGGGAAATAACTTCCCTTAAGGCCTGTGTCATCTTTGGGACTGCTATGTGGAAGGTAGGAAGGAGTGAACCTGGGTCTTGAAGAGGCCGGAAGATCATTCCACAGCCGAGCTGTTGAACACAAGAACGAGTCGTAAAAGCAACCCGTTATCATGTAATAAATGTCAACCGTGTACAAATGTTGGGCGCGCGTTTGGCGTGTTTCCCGACTGTGCGCCGGCGCCGAAGGGATCAATGTCGCTAGTTCCTCAAATCATCTTCCATTGAAATAGCGGTAGAATAGGGACAGCATTCCCACCTGACTTTTGTGCTCCAAAGATTGCAATCAGTTTGTTAAGATAGGGGAATATATCAAACGGATCGCCCATTTCTGCACACAGTCGGGGGTTTTTATCAGATATTTTGGGGCTCCCGACCAGAGGTGGTTGCCAAATTCTAGAGTAGGGACACAATTGCAATTTGTACAGGGTCAGCAGATGTATACTATCTGCAGTATCTGCGGGCTCTATACAATGCGCCCTGCTTCTGAGAGGCTAACTTTACTCTGGCTTCGATGGAGCCCCCCATTCCTGAGGTTTAGACGGACATTTTTTGAGTCTTTTTATAAGCCTAAAAAAAGAAAGTACCGGGTTCATCAAAAACACAAGTGTAAAATCTCATACATACGAACTCCTTTTCGGATTTGGTTATAATGTACAAGATAGCAAAATAAGTTCTTTGGAATATGACCGAAAAACATCATGATATTTATGCCCGAACTTTACAAAATATAATAAAATTCAGTGACATTTTTATTGCGTAAATCGAAACATGCAGCTGGTGTTAGGCGGGAATTTCAACCTGCATCAGAAGTGAGTGATTTCGTTTGAATTTTACGAATTAAATCCCCTTTAAACTGTGTAGTAAGTTACGAATTTGATCCCATCAAACTGTGTAATAATTTACGAATTGGATCCCCTTAATGTGTGTAATAAAATGGATACTATAAGGAGAAGTAACATTTAGAAGAAATTATTTAGCTATTTTTATTCATTTACCTTTTACAAAAGAAAAAAAATACAATGCAAAAAGTCCCGATAAACTACTTTTTTGTAGTTTGTCTAACGGGAGCTTGTTATTCAAACTCGAAATTTACACATAAGGTTACAAAAAAAATAATAATATAAAAAAATAATAATATTTATATTATATTTTTTATTATTATTTATGTCTATATAAAACAAAAATAAAAATAAGTTTGTTACAAAAGACATTTGTAACAAACATAAAACAAAAATACATAAAAAAAAAATAAAATAAAATAAAAAAAACATAAACTACAACAATAAATCATACATAAAATAATATTTCATTATTATGTAATACAAATAGCTTCTTTCAGCTAGACAAGTTTTCAATATAATTTATTAATTGTTTGGTTTTAATAGTTTTTTTTTTTTATTTCAGCAGGTAACATATTTATACAGCTAAGAACCATGTGATACAAAGTTCTTTGTCCATATTTGTTTGTAGGCTCAGGAACCATTTAATGAACCCTGCTAATGAACAAACCGACGCAATCTGCCAACTCTTAAACTTTACCAAAACAAGAGACTTTACAGCTAAAATTAACGCTCAAAAGTAATTATTATTTATCTCTAATACTTCCGTTCATATCCAAATAGAGTGATTAAACAACGAACATTTAGATTCATTAAAATACCTTTACATGTAATATGCATAAACCACAATATAGGTACGCCGCTGATAGGTCTATTGGAACCCCCCCCCACCCCTCTCTCATAAACGAATCATGCGCCAGTAATAAGAGGTTACAACTTACAACTAAACTCTCCGCAGTAAGACTACATCATAAAATAGAATTAGATATGTTTATTCCGTCGTAACCAGAGCGGTAGATACTCTTAAGGGCATTCGAAACGTGATTACAACGCAGAGGCGTTCACAGATGGCGTTAATTTAAATATTTTAGAAAGAAAAGCTTTTAGCACGTAATGTTTTTAAATATATTGAGATGATTTGTTTGTTGTCGGGTGTACACAGGGAATGTGAAATGGAATAAATTGTTATTAGTAGGTTTGAAGCTGTTTTTCTTCAAGAAACTTATAGAAATGTTACATGTGGTTAGTTTTACAATAAAATATTGTATTTTTTTAAGTTTCTTGAAAGCATTCAGCTTTAAACCTACGATAAAAATTTATTCTATTTCATATTCCGCATGTACAACCAACCATCAACAAAAAATTATCTCAGTATTTAAAAGCATTACGTGCTAAAGGTGTTTTTTTTTATATTCAAATGAACGTCATCTGTGAACGAGTAGCGTTATAATCATTTATCGAATTCCCTTTATATCGCTCTGGTGAAAGACTAGCATTCAGAATCAAAACGTTCTTAGAAATAGATTTAGTCGTATTTAATGACAATATGATCGAATGAACGAAGAAATGAGTGTAAGAAATATATATGACGCGAATGTGAATGGAAGAAGCCGGAGACGCCAGAGGAAGATATGGCACAATCAAGTGAATCAAATATTTGCGTCGGGCCATGTCATAAGTCGGAATAATAGAAGAGAATGTATGAGATGATCTATGAATGTGAATGAAGCAAGAAGTGTATGCCAAGTTCGAATTGTTTGGCGGTCCGTCCTTTCTACCTACCCCTGCGGGAAAACGGCGTGATGGTTAATTAGTTATTTAGTTAATGACAATATCAGAATAACAGGGTACGTCCCAACGTTCCTCTTTCCTATCATCTTACCCTGCCACTACCTTAAGCCTCACTCCAATCGGGGATGCCATAGTCAGTTCGGACTATTTCACGGTATTCGCATAAACAAAAAAAAAGAGAAAAAGATTACAACGAAGCTACACGGAACAGAATTGTAGAAATGTTATTTTTTATAAGATTATAAAGCAGACGCCTTAGGGAGTTGGGTATGTTAAATTTACGATCCAATAAAGTCAGTTAGAAAAGGATAACAGAGTTCATTACTGCTTCGGCGAAAACGTCGTCGTGATGGACGACTGACGGCAGTCGCTAGAACTAATCAAAAAATCAAAGCAGGAGATTCACTCGCTCTTCGAGATAAACTATAATAGCATTCCATTAGCACGTTGTCAAAGCGATGGCGATATAAAGCGAATTAAACTGCAAGGAAAAATAACACAACCGTTACGAAATTAAAGTTTTACGATAAAAGGATTTCAGGAAGTGATATCGAAAGGTTGTGATCATTCATTTTTGACACCTCGGGACAATGACATGAAGAAACAAAAGTATTCTTAAGTCGTGATGGTTTTAAAAAATAATTATGAAACGGTTTTAAATATCATGGATACCTACCAAAAAGGGTGCTATAACCGTCCTGATATTGCTGAAATCTACAAAAGCAGACAAGCCTGGGTATGAAATAGAGTGCGAATTTTATAAACGACTAGCTGATGTGTACCCGGCCTTGCTTGGGATTATTCGAATTTTTTTTTGGAATAAAGTTACGAAGTTGTGAACTGTTGCTTGTCGTCTGGATGCCATAATTGATTTGACCGCGAAAGTAACGCCTTGCGACAACTTTTATCTCTAAACCCAGAAACAATTTGAAAATTTTATTTCATTCCAAACTTTAATTTTTTCTAAATAATAAAGATCTTAAGTAGGTACCTCCTTGTGTTTTCCATTTTGAAAATATTCTACCCGAATAAAGCTTCTTCCTTTTGTGCAATCTATGGCTAAGCAGAGTGGAGCTATGGATCTATGAGCTAACATCATTACAACATGGCGGGTTCAATGTTTTTAATATTGGATTTCATTCAAACTACTCTCTAAACCTTCCCGGCACTAATAAGAACAAACTGTGCCATTTTCAGCGAAACCGGTCGAGTAATCTTCGAGAAAATCAAGGACACACAGAAACACATTCATTTTTTTTATATAGAGATTTACTTTAGACGCTTTCTTGCAATTATAGCTATTACCTGTTTCAACACTCACTTTTTTATAGTGATGAATAATTGGTAACCGGGCAATTCGGCCCAGTGATAAATCGGCGTACTTTTGATAAGTGATATAGTCACGAATAATAATTAGATGATTTGTATTGCGCCGTTTTTTTGAGAAAATCATCTCAGTGGCGCTAATGAAAATGATTTTAAAAAAAGACTAGGTTAGGTTAGGTCTTTAGGCAAGTTTCTTATCAAACTTTTAAGAACTTAATCGGCACGCTTTTCAAAAGTGTGCCGATTTATCACTGTGCCAAACTGTCATGGAACCGAATAATTATGGTTTAGATGGAACAAATAATATGGAGTCCTGTTTTATACTGTGTTAAACGAATATTCAAAGTTCCATAGCTCACCACGGTGGAAATGACGATGTTAGCCGAAAACTTCTAAAAATTGTTAAAATTTGTTAAAACTTGTTCTAAAAATTCCCGACAGAAAAAGTGAGGCAAGTTTCATGACGCCATATCTGATTGTTCGAGAATTTTTGGTGCTACAGAATTTCTACTTTTTACATGAGATTCATCGAGCTTATATTATTTTACTGCCAGTCCAGAAAGGAACATACTTGCATTAGATTTAAGTTATTGGATTTAAATAGTCGCCGGGTTGTCCAATTTGCTTTATGTAGCATTGATACATTATCTCAGCATTGGCAGTACCAGCCATCTCCACCCCGAAACCGCAGCAGTAGGAAGAGAGGATGGAATGCCACATCACAGAAAATTTCAGCCGTAGTCGTCACCACGACTTGTTCAAGATACCACACGGCAAAACAAACGTTCTAGCATAGCATGACAAGAGGAATGGTGCTATTGAATGAAATTTCTAAAACAGTAGATATACATATATTTTTTAAATATTATTTTAAATAACCTTCAAACTTTTTCGTACACCTATCTTCCTAAATATTGAGAACGTTAAATTAAGAAATCTCCTACTGTAAATGGATTAGTAATATGTCGTACAATTAAAAAATAAAGTTAAATACTTAAATAATTCTAAATATATTTTTTTAATAATATTCCAAGATAATCCCTCTGTTATACCGGTTATATGATAAATCAACACACGTACGAATTCGCACACTATCGATTAGACGTTGATTTATCCGGTCACCGTTATACCGACTATTGACAAGACTTACTTTCTGATATTCTCACGAAACCCCTTTGGCCCTCCATCCGCCCTATAATCCCCAAATATATACACGTATATACGAGTATATAATAATAAAATGAGCTCAGCCCAGACCTTGTCAAGCGAAGCGCGTCGGCCCCGTGTAAACATAACGGTCAAGACATTTACGAAATACCCGATGGAACTGCGAGCAATATAATGGTAGCGCGGATTAGGCGAGAGAGCGGGGCTACAACAAAAAACTGGCGAGATGGATTTCCAACCGCAAGAGGAAGATCGCAGGGGACCGCTGGACCGCTCGGGTGAAGGTCGCCGGGAGGTAATGACGCCGGCCGGGATTATGCAATATACTTTTTATACTCTCTACGTGTCGGTGTTTGGGTGAGTGCTGAATCGGACACCTCCGGATCCAAATTACTTTTCGATGGAATGATAGATAGGCGAACCATCATCTCGTCCACCGCCATTTCGGACAAAGGTGGATGGACCCTTGCATTGAAAAAATGTATCATTTTTAATCGAATACCATTTTTTAACGATGGGTGTAATTATGTTCACACGTGACAGCTGTATCGCCTTGAGGTTAAAATTTATAGAAGCCATCTAACGCGAAAAATTACTAAATTTGAATAAACTTATTATTTAAATTAATTATTATTACTAGATTATTTTTTCCTAACTTACTTAGGCTACGAAGATATTGTTAAAAATATAAATATTTAATGTTAAACTTGAATTTACCAACCATATTTTGGAAACAAATCATTCTGTTATTTGTTTCCATGTTGATATGTACGAATATATATTAATAAAGTGGCGATTACAAAGTAATTTTTAATTAATTTATTAATGTTGATCATTCAAATATTAGCAAATAACTTCTTCTTTGCTTCTGACTGTTTATACTTTTCCCATGCCATTGTTTGTGTGCATATCTATCTGTTTTTTTTTGTTTTTTTTTTATTTACGTTCTTTATTTTTAATTTTTATTTACATTGCTGCATTACTAAATAAAACGCGTATTGTACGGATAAAAAAAAATTATGTGTAAATTTTGAACGCTACGATCGTCTAAAACGTATTAAATGGCAAGGCAAGATGGCTCATGGGAAAATCAAAGTAAGTTTAAAAAAACACAATGGTCCAAGTGCATATGTTAGCAAACAGTGTTCAGAAAGATACGGTAGGGCGATTTTTTTCGTTTTAAAAAAAAATCGAAATAACCACGCATTTAGATGTTGCATAAATAAAAAAAAATTAATTATGATTTGACGTATCTTCAAAACGAACTGTCAAAAGTGTCAAACGCAAATATGTTAAAACATTCGAACGTGAAGAACACATTTCAGAGACAAAGATAGGTGTTGCCATAGTAATGACATTATGTAATTCCAAAATAATAAATACCTAAAATTAAATACCAAGCTATGCTTTCGTTCTTTTTACGAAAAAATCATCATAAATTGCATGTCTTGTGTTACGGAACAACTGTATTAAAACATGCATAGGCAATTCAATCGAATAGGTTTTTAAGAGTTACATTCCGTATGTCCGGTGCCCCCTACCGCCTGCCAGCGCCAGCACTCGACTAGATCGCCTGCGGGCTTGGGCCGTCCATCAAAAAGTAATATTTTACGCATTAACTGTATCCGTCCGCATTAACAGTACGAAACGTTAGGAGCCAGTGTCAAAACACAGTCCGTATAATAGTATTAATAATAGCTGCGGTCTCTGGGAACCCGCGGCCGGGAGGCGGAAATATCTCCATCTATTTCACCGCCGAGACGAATTGATAGGCCAACGCAATTTGGATATTTCGGAATTGTTTCAGAGGTGATTGATTACTTTGCATTATGGAATAGAATGTGTACAATGTGTAGACTGTAGACAAATTGTTATTTATGGCCGTTCTTAGATGCAAGTGGGCAGTGCAAATCTTCCTTTCCGTTTATAACTTGTTTGTCTTGGGTGTTTTGGGATTCCTCCTGCTTCTTGAGTTTTCCTTTCGGACAGCAGTATCCATCATCGGAGCAATCATTACATGTGAAAGAAATTATATTTTTATCGACCGACCTGTTTTACCTCATCCTGACATAAATACTATACATATATACCATAGATTTAGTTAAAAATTGTAACAATCTGAAGATGCCCGTTAGAAGGAGAAACCGGTCCGGTCTGAAATAAACAAGTGGAATAAAGTTCTGATTAGAAGTAGATATCGTATCCATGAGACTTGATAAGGTAGAACATTTTGCTCACACGAAAGTAAAACCAAAAAGGACGATGGAGAAACAATAAAAATCGCTTAACCAGTAAGTGTGAAATAATTCCTGAAGTGCGCCACTCAATGGGAGACTTAAACATTCAACCACTATAAGTTCAACAAATACAGGTTCAACTGCACCGCTAACTTCACGGCGATACCCCTAGACCACATCACAATGCACCAGAACTAATTGCCAGAGATTCATCTTAAACATATCCAGATCAGGCACAATATCTCTACCAACCGATGGCTGGAGTCGCAATGCATGCACGCTCCATCGGCTTTCGCTGGGATGACAAATGGCATTGGATATAGTCCGAGACCTCAGGTAATCGATTTGTTGATGAGCAGTCCGGCCTTACTGTATCTATTTGTTAAGTAATCTCTTCGAGACTCCGGAAATCTGAAACGGTATTGTATGAGATTGCTCTATTATTAAAACACGACAAAGGGATTGAAGAGATTAACATTAATATTACCCAAAAATACACGCATTGCAGGTTGCTAACTCAATAAATACTATGAATGATTTATCTATGGGTAATTATAGAAATGTATAAGGTTTCAAAAGACAATAATCCTCAAACTGTAATCGTATCAATTCTATATGAAATCAGAATTTTGGGAAAAACATTCAAAATTGCTTTCATTCGTTTTCAAACTCCACCTATTTCCAGACATTTTGGGATGTATTTCATAAAATTTCGAGATTACTGTTTAAGGAACTTTGTGTTTTGAAATCTTATGCATTTTCCTAACTACCCGTATAGAACTTACACATACATAATCATATATGGTATTGCTTGAGTTAGCAACCTGCAAAGTGATGTTTACGGCCATTTATGAGTGCTAGTCCTTAATAGTGATTTGTACGATTGATGTTAACTCGTTAAATGAAAACACTATCATTGTTAACACTTTCATATATTCTCGAGGATTAATAGAAATTTTCTAACGAGGCTTGAATCTCTCTAAAGTAGGCTGTTGTTTTCTGAGAATTTCGTGAGAAAATAATGAATTATGCAGTTGATGTTATTAATAACTTTGACATTTTAAACCATAGAAAGGTATTAAATTTGGGAAATTATCTGTTTTTGACTTGGGTGGGGTTTAGCAAACATAATAAAACGCTGTTACATAAACACAAACCTTGATTTTTTTGCAAAAAAAAAATAAATTTATCGCGAATAAGTTATTGCAAAAACAACCTTTAAATGTGTGAAATGAATGTTCACTTCATCGAGTTAAATTTCACGCTTCCAATTTTGCGGAAGAGTAAACAAAATGATGCACAGCAGCAAACAACAACATCAAAAAACAAGCGTAACTAAAGCAGATGAGTAGGTTTGTTTGTTACAAATGGGCTTCAGACTGAGTGTTTTGAAGTGGAGCGACCGCAAAAACATAGAAGGTCGTTTTTTTAAGGTCACATATAAAAAAAAACTCCAGAAGTAGCTGTGGATTCGGACGGCCAGTCGGAATGCTAGCCCTATTTCTTTAGTATGGCGAAGTTTGATGCATCGGCGGTCAGGAGTTCCGGCAACACGTGCCATCCGATGAAAAAAACATCACAACGAAATAGAAGTTCGAGTACCGCAAACACGCATTGCCCAATGTCTCAAAATATCAGTGCGAGCGGAGGGAATTAAAAACGCGTTGTAAAATTCCGTAGCAGTAATGTTATACACAAACACTGGCCATGTGCTCACAGCTCACACACGCAAGACATAAATATTTATGGCCCGGGCCTCGTGCAATCGATCTGACCAATTGTCTTAAGATGAGTGCCATAAAGAGTGGACTCGTGAGTACCAGCCATTACGGTTTCAATAATTTGATAAACAGTAAGCCTTTTGACGAACTCAATTCACCCATTTCGTCACTGCGTCATTACCAAGGGGTGTTTTTATTTCATGTAGGAAACCCCGAGATTTCCCTCGTGGCGTATGTCATATTTGTATGGATGGTGTGTGAGGGGTCTTTCGAAGAGATGAAAAGGAAAGGATGAATTTGGTTCATGAAGATACCTATGTTTGTAGGAGGGAGGAAACACAAAATACCTATCATTCCACAGCCGGGCTGTAGAGAAAACGACCTGTCTAATATGACAAGTGTCATCCGTATACTAATGTTGGTTGTATGGAATTGCCACCTGGCAATCCGCGTTAAATAATATAATGATTAAATTAATAATACGGATTTTGTTTAGTAATTATAGCAAGACCATCGTTGTAATTATTAATATGTTTCATTCAATGTATTTCAATCATTTTACTTTGTGTGGCTGCGTCAGTGCAGCAAGCCAGTCAAACAGATAATTCCCCAAATTCAATACCTTTTATGGTTTAAAATGTCAATGTTATAAATAACATCAACTGCATTATTCATTCTTTTCTCACGAAATTCTCAGAAAACAACAGCTCACTTTAGAGAGATCAAGCCTCGTTAGAACATTCGTATTAATCATCAAAAATACATAAAAGTGATAACAACGATAGTGTTTTCATTTAACGGGTTAACAATATGCGTCAAGAATGTCGAAACATTATTCAATCCATCCATAAAATCCAAGATTTACAACCCTGGGCCAGATCGCAGACACATTTCATGAAGCATAAATAAATAAAATAAATGTTCCGAAGAGATAAACGACGCTAGTACTAACCATCGAAATACCGGTAGAACAAACACAGCATTGCCATAAGACGGCCATGCTCTAAAGAGTGCAATCCCTCCGTTAAAATGGATTGTCCGTTTTGCAGAGTCTAGAGTGTATTTCAGTTCTAATAAGAAACAACAGGTAGGCGGATACATTCGTGTGATGGATCATAACTTCCATAACATATTCATTAAACAACCTTAAGCTACATATTACATAATAACGGCAACCTCACCCTTTGGGCTAGGGCCGCGACCTGTGGGAACCGACGGCGAATATTACAAAACAACCAAAGCTCTCCCCACGGAGAGGCAGCAGCATAGAGCTTAGACAAACTCAAATCTCGACGAAACAAACAGCGGCAAGCGTAAACGCACTCGGAAGAAGCCCGTTGCGCGAGAAGAGGTGGGACATGATGTGGACAAATTACAAATTCTAGTCAAGCAATAAACCATCTCGTGGTACGTAAGATTGTAAGATCATAATATGCAATTATGAAACAACTTTTAGAAGGAGGATTTATTACGTACAATACATATTCGACCGCTATACTGTGGGCCTTGTTCTGTGGTCGTAAGACCCTAAAACATAAGAATAACTAATGTGTTAACAATAAAGAAAGAAAAGGCACTAAGGACATCGTCTCGAAAAGATTTCAATGCCGATATATTTGTTTAACATTCATCATAACTGATGACCGTGTGCAAATTGGAATGGTGTCGCAATTTAGGCAATCACTTCTGGTCTGGAGGCCGTAGATACCTAAAAACCAGTGTCGTGCAGTCCATAAAGGCTGAAAAACTGTGCCTAACCTAAGAAAAACTAACCATAAGGAGAAATTATAGAAAATTTTAAAAGGCGATAAATTTCGGATCAAAATAAATATTCCCTCCGTGAATTTAGTGAGGAACTTGTTCAATCATTTATTCGGTTGGCCATTACAATCAGCGGAAGATGATAATAAAATGGCCATTTTCTGATTTTTAAATATTCAAAGTACAATTCATATCGAACTTGAAAAACTACACACATCTTTGGTCATAGATCAATGCACGCCACTGCTAAAAACACAATCTAACGGCGATGTAAGAGTTGTAAACGAGATTAATAAAGGGGTACGCAGATGTTTTGAACGAGGATAGACGGAGAAATGAGTGTCAGGTGAATATACCTACGACTCGTAAGTGGATGAAGGAAGAGGTCAAAGATGACCAATGAAATCACTTGAGAATAGTTATTTTTAGGATCGTAATTACAGAAGGATGTGTAAGAAACTATTCACGAATAAAAATAAAGCATGGGGAGTGCGCCAACACAGAAAAGGGGGATTCCATTCTTAATATAAGTGATATTGTGAATGTATTATTGTTGTATAGCCATATGTATACTGTATAATATAATGTAAATTTTTTTATTTTTTTTATGAATATGCACCTAAGGAGTACTGTAGGAGTAATATTAAGAATAAGCAAGAATGTATGTAATATGTTAAGAATGTATAAATAGTATGTAAAAGTAGCACTGTAGGAATACCACTGAATGGAGTTATTTAATCATGTTTAAGTTTATTTAGAGTAAAGCGCACTTGAAGTGAAATAACACAAAACTGCGCTATATAAATGCTTTGTTATTATTATTATTATTATATTTGCCTTTCTCTGCGGAGAAATGGTGTGAGGGTTGGTGAAAACTGAAAGTTCTACCACAACTTCAAGTTACTTTGAACGAAAGGAGGAAGTCAAATCGGTGTGCATCTAAAAAATAATATTGCAACAAAAAGTACCCGAAAAGTAATATTAAAGGAAGTAATGGGGCACGCATGACGCAATAACGAACAAAACCTTACATCGGTCAATACCGCAACAGAAGTTACCACTAAGCAAATCAGCCATCTTCTATCACAGGTCATGGAGAATAGTGGTGTTGTTAGAAATACTTTACCTTGATTTATTTTTTTCTGGTGTAATTTAGAAATGTTATAAAATGTTTTATTTTTATTTAATTATTTGTCTTCGCTTTCTAAGTTTTTTTTTTTTTTACATTTTACAAAAAAAATACGATGCAAGAGTCCCGAAAAACTACTTTTTTTGTAGTTTGTCTAACGGGAGCTTACAACAAATCGTTCATAAAATAATATTTCCTTATTATCTAATACAAATTCAGCTAGCCAAGTTTTCAATATATTTACAAACTACAATAAAAAACACATAAATTTGTTGTAGACCACTTTTATTTTATCAAAACTCTACCGGTTTCGGAAGCACCCTTCCTTCATTCTCCTGATGAAGGAGAATATTAAAATTTAATATTCTCCTGATGAAGGAAGGGTGCTTCCGAAACCGGTAGAGTTTTGATAAAATAAAAGTGGTCTACAACAAATTTATGTGTTTTTTATTGTAAATTATGGCGAGCCACAAAGTTAATGCTTTTTACAAATATGTATTTACAAACTGTTTAGTTTGAATACAGGTTTTTTTTTTTATTTCAGCGGGTAACATATTTAAACAGCTAGGAATCATGTGATCTAAAGTTCTATGTCCATATTTGTATTTTTTTGTATGCTTAGAAACCATTAATCCTTTATTAAAATTGAGACGAGTATCGTAAGTGTGCTCTAGTCTATTTGTACTATATACATAGGGTTATTAATGTGCTGAAATATAATTTTGTACCACAGAATAAATCATGCTGGAATTTTGTGACTCTGATAAACGTATTCAATATTATGCCTTTGTTCGTATAAACTTTTATGAGCTAATAATTTAACCAATGAGTTTTGCACTGATTTAACATGATTGATGTTTGTTTAACAGGAAAGTCCCCAGGCTGTAATTCCATACCTTATAACAGATTCCACTAATGATAAATAAATTATTCGAAGTGTACAGATTGGAACAAAGAATTTTAATTTTAATAATCTACTAACAATTGATCTTAGTCGTATACAAACCTTATTTATTTGTAAATCCCACTTGAAAAAACAATCAATAATTACACCTAAATAAACATACATTCTGCTATATAGTCTATTTCCCTTATTTATTTATTTTTATTATTTAGCATCTCTACCAAGTGAAGACTAAACCAAAAATAATGCATCCTGTGAACACTTTAATGGGATTCTTTAACACTTACGCACTTCCGTTACGTTAAGTATGATAATGTTAATAATCTGAAAATATTCCAAAACAGTAAATAAATAAGAACTTATAATATACACGACACTATAAAACTATAAAGCAAATCTTCTGAACAATATTACACTCTTAAGTTTGGTGAACCTTTGACGAGTGTCAATTTGTGGACGAGCAAAAAATCGTCAAGACCGAAAATTAAATTGACACGACATTAGAGACGATCCACTAGCCCGGGTCCAGGAGTGATTCAGCGACTTAATTGAGAGGCTAAAAATCAATTTACACCAACGTGGGAATTATATTGTTGCTCTTCTTGTATCGAACTGGTTTTGAGATGCTGATGACAGCTGGATAGATAAGTGAGGAGCAAGTAGTAAAACTTCTAACATTTTAAATGCGACTTTTCACGATAAACTTAAATTTTATATAACACACAATATTTTAATTCCTGCTGATTCCATCATTATAAGTGGAAAAGTTGTGTATGCAATGATGAGGGGCTTCGCTAGCAGAGGATTGAAACCGCGACCCATAGCATTAGTCTACTGCTACTACTTTACACGTGATAATGATACTTTTGGTTTTGCACGTGAGGTACCGTATCTACAATTTGTAGCAAACCTCTGCGACAGAGCGGTAAATTCATCGGCTCTCGAGAGAGGTCGCATGTGTTAAAAACTAGCGTGGGCTAGTAAAAAATATTTAAAATGTTATTGGATTAGAAAACACATAATTTAAATAAATTAAAGATAATGCATTTGCACCTCACTTCAGAATGGAAGCCAGGCTCGGTGTTGCTCTGATGAGAGACCGCTATTCATGATAAATAAAACATTGCGATGGATTTAGCGATGTTCATTTCCTATTTTGAAGGAAATAAGAAGTGGATTACTCCTCACTAAATTCTCAAAACAGGGATGTCATAGTTTCAATGACTCGAGGCAGTTGGAACTTTTGCGAGGTATAACAAAAAAATGAATAATAAATAGACATCGGATTATACACAATGGCGAAATATAATAATAATAACAATTGGATAATTTGTACAGACCGTTTTTGTGAAAAAAAAAAACTTCAAAGGCGCTATATAAAAACAAAATATGCACTATCAATGCCGAAATATGCAATTTTACAACAGCGAATTTTAACCACTACAATTCTCAATTATCAAAATGTCCAAAATTAACCGGTTGTAAAAATAGCCTTAGTAAATACAAAAAATATATACCATTTCTGTATTGAAAAGTTAATATTTTGAATAATAAAATGGCTGAAATATGCATTAATGACGAAAAAGGGTTAAAATATACACTGAACGACCAAAAAGGCTGAAATATGAATTAATGACGAAAAAGGGTTAAAGTATACACTGAACGACCAAAAAGGCTGAAATATGCATTAATAACGAAAAAGGCTAAAATACTCGACGACAAAAAAAGCTAAAATATGAAAACGGTCGATAATGCATAAATATAACTAAAATAAAGTGGCTTCAGACAAAAAAATTCTTTCATTTAAAATATATATAATAAGTAATTATTCAATTATTGTAAAAAATCTTTGTTGCGCCATTTTAAATAAACAATTATAAAATATATATTGTTAAGTACGGTGAGGTGATATGACGACGGTATCGAAACATGGGTTCGTTGTCCATTACATTATTTGTGTACATCTACCTAATGCATTGAACATTTTCTTCCCTTACAATATTGTTTTAAGCACTCAACGCGAAAGTGGTAATATTTGCAAAGGTGTCGAAGGGTAATGGAGGGAGGCTGGAGTATCTCCCATCGATAATGTCATTAACTAACAACAGTATTGGAAAGGGCAATGAACCTGTCCTAGGTACCAGCTTTCATGCATTTATCACTAACAAACTATTAAGGATAAACGAAACGTGATACGCGCTCACAGATGGAGCTAATTCAAATATTTTAGAAAAAAAAATTTTAGCACGCGTTTAAATATTGAGATGAATTGTTTGTTGGCGGGTGTACATACGGAATATGAAATTTAATAAATGGGTATTGAAAGTTTATAGCTTTATATACTGTACATATATATATATATAATAATAATAATAATAAAAACATGTCAATACATATTTTATATATTAACATTTTTTAATTAAATACTTCCCTACTTTCATAATATAATTTCTAATTTTTGTTTGTTTATAATTTGTTCTATTTACGTATTATTTGTCTATACTTGTCATTATTTTTAGTATATTGTTTATCCTGATGAGGGGACATTTGCTTCGGAAACATGTAGATATTTATATACCTATTAAAAACAGTGGTTTAAACAAAGTAATTCTCATTAATAAATTAATTAAAGTTTTTTTTACTTTGTATTCGCCTCTTTATTAATATACACAAATATCTACATGTTTCGAAAGCGATGCTTTCTTCGGCAGGAATATACAGAATAGTAAAAGTAATAATGTCAAGTATAGACAAATGATAAAAACACAATAATGTAAGAATATATTATAATAAAGTGGTGAATACAAAGTTTAAAAAAAATCACTCATTTATTAATAATGACGCCACAAATTGAATATCAACCTTTTGAAGAAATTATAATACTTATTAATTTATAAATAATAAAAACGTTTTAGTTTTAGTAATTGATAAAAATGTCACTGCTCAGCTGTACATTCTGGAGCCCGGAGTGTAGCTGGTTTTCAGCATTTCCTCTAGAAATTATATGAAGTTAAATGTTAGTTTTACAAAAATATATTGTATTTTTATAAGTATCGATTTATTCCATTTCAAATTGCGTTTGTAGCCGAAAACAAACAATTAATTTCAATGTTTAAAAGCATTACGTGCTAAAAGTTTTTATTATTTCTAAAATGATTAAATTGGCGCGTATAACGTTTCGTTTAGCCTTAATAGAATGCATACAAGGAATGAAACAAGCGGGAATGCTACATTCCGCAATCTTGTAATAAATTAATTAATAACCGATTAAAGGTCTGTATCTCCAAGTTTCATTATGATTCTGATTATCCTCTACTAAAATTTATATGGCTTTCGTGAATCTTCCAAATAAATCTTGTAAATAAATCTACAGAAATCGGTCATTAATCGGCACTCAACGCAGTCATTATCCTCTCGGCGAAAAATAGCGTCAAATTATTGACAGTTTGAGAAATGCCAATGACATTTTAATAAAAATAAAGAGGGAGGCTGGAGGCGGAGTGGGATTATTTATTAATTCCAAATAATGATAATATTATTACGCAATACGATAAACTTTTGTAACGAAAAAAAAACTACCATGCATTTTAAATTTAGATAGGCAAAATATGAAAATAAGTTTTAAAAGCGGAGAAAAATAATTGCAATTCTTTCCCGGTGCATTTTTTTATAAACTTTAGTAATCCGCATTTAAAAAATTATAATAAAGATAAGTTTATAAAAATATGAGACTACAACCTATTAGCTTTATTTTTTTTTTTTTAGGACATTCAACATTTTAAAATATTTTATAAAACATACGTGGGGCGATCAGAAAAGCGTCATATTTCTGATTTGATTTTGATAAATTCCCAGCCTATGTAAAATTTAAAAATACATCATAATTACTTTTCTAAATGAATTAAAAATTACTTTGTAATCACCACTTTATTAATGTATACATATCAACATGTTCCGAAAGCGAAACTTTCCCCATCTGGAATATACAGAATACTAAATTGCTGATTAGGAAAGCTGCTCTTTCGAAACATGTTGATATGTATATATTAATAAAGTGGTGATTACAAAGTAATTTTTAATTAATTTATTAATAATGACGCCACAAAGTGAATAAATTATAGTATTATGATTATTACTAATTAATAAATAATCCCCCTCCACCGTCCCTCTTCGCCTTAAATGGAATGTTCAAAATACCAATAAAGAAGAATTTCATACTCCGGTAAAGAATTACAGTCGGCTTTCGGGGAACTTTAATTTGAAGGTTTGGGTTGCCATTTGAAAAAAAAAACTTTCGGTTATTAATAGAAAACCTCAGAAAACGCAATAACAAACCTTAATCGACATTTCGTATTAGGAATTTAAAGGTGTCGCAAGCTAGAGTTGGCATGAACACAGTACTCACACAGATGCGTTGCTTTCATACAACATATTTCAAACTTATTATTCGGCTTCGAAAAATAAAATTTAAGAAATATAAAAAAAAAACACATTTTTAATATACTGAAAAGAACACTGTAAAAACTCTTTTAAATATTCAAAAGCTTAAGCAAGATAAAATGCTGTAATCTCTGCTAGCTACTAACAATAGCAACCAGGAATTCAAACAGATGTAATGTATATAAAATTAAATCAAATTGTACTATTTTGGTGTTTTATTACGAATAAAATGATTATCAGATTCGTTCCATGACAAAAGAGCTTTTATGAAAGCACTATCAGTAAATAAATTTAAAAAATGATTTATTTTTAAAATAATAAAACCTATGTGTTTAGACATATAATATATGGAGTTTGTATTAATTATATTAATTTTAGCGTAACGTCTGGTCATGGGTCTTGTAAAAGTGTATGCTAGCGACATCTGTTAAAGTAACTGCAAACCTCTGTACTAGAAAACCACAAACAAAAAACTGAAGTACAGCTTCAAACATTGGAAAGAAGAAACTTGAATATTATACCTAATCATTGTTACAGCTTTGTTTTATGATCATTTGTTAATTTATGAACATATTTAAACCTTCAGCCGAAACAAATCCTCCCGAAGGATCAGCCCCTTGCAGCCATTCCCACAATTTAGTATGTAATATTAAAATTGAATTTTATAATACATGTAATTGAATTTTATAATACATAATATTTGATTATACATATAATATTGTATAATATAATATGTGATTATAGTATACAATATTATTGATTGTATAATGTAATATTTTATAAAATAATATTTAGTAATACAAATAATACAATATATTAGTATAATATAATATTTTATAATATAATGTTGTGTAATATAACATTTTATAAAATAGTATTTAGTAATACATATAATATTTTTAATGCTTTATTTTATAATATAATATTTTATAATATTACATTTTACAATATTACATTTCATAATATAATATTTTATAATACTATATTTTATAATACTATATTTTATAATAATATATTTTATAATAATATATTTTATAGTAAAAATATTTTATAATAAAATGTTTTACAATATAATATTTATCCTTAATAATTCAGAGTGGTAGATAATCTCAGTACCGCCCAGTGAAAAACTACCATTCAGAATCGAAACATTTTTTAAATGGAATTAGCCACGCCCAACCTTCCTGTTCCCCACCTATCCCCACTCCCCCCAGCCGCACAAGATACCCCAATTGGGTATGCCATAGTCTCACTGGCTCCGAACAGTTAGAACTTGTGTGGTATTCCACTAAAAATTAAATAAATAATCGATGCTTTTTTTTCAAAACCCATCAAAAATAATGAAAATGTCAATGAATCCTTAAAATACTTTCAATCAGAGTCAACTGTTATAAAATTTTCACTTCACTTAATTTCAGTACTCGGGCATGGCAGCTGTCAAAGCTCACATCATTTCATACTTAATGTATCGGCTGTCAGTCGAGAGACGCATCCGCATCCCTTCTCACCGAGAGCAATCTGCAAGGAGGCGGTTGAACGAACTCGACGAGTAACGGTGCTAGAATTTTTTTTCTTCGGTCGCCAAATCTAAATAGGAATCCTTCGCAGTGTCATTGCTCCGAGAAAAGAAACGGTAGCACTCGACGGGCATAAGCTTCAGCAGCAAGAGCGAATAATAAATGCATCGATTTGTTTATATTAACGACTTTCCCGCATTACCTACCAAATTCTTGTAATTACGAATTTATAAGGAGTCAATCAAATGTATAAATTGAGAAGAAAAAAAAACGAAAATGTAGCACTGCTTTACTAACATAAATACGGTGTTTTTGATAAATCAACGACAAAAATAAAACTAGCCCGAAAACCTAGTCTCGCTTACCCTAATTACCGTTTTTATTTTTTTTTCATCAAAATACTAATTTATAAATAAATAAAAAAAATGGTTAGATTGTATCGGGGTAGGTTTTTTTTTGTCGTGCTCTTAATGACTTTAAATCACTTTTAAAAAGTGTGCTGATTCTTACGTGTGTTTATTTATCCGGTCACCCATAAGCACATTTCTCTATCGAAATCCATGTCATAATTACTATTTTCTAAATGCCTACAATGAACATCTGAAGAGAAACGCACTGCGACTGTTTCATATGACTTTTTTTTATTAAGTCAAATTATTACATTTCACAACATTTCCAAAGCAGCTGTGCGATTATGTTTGTACCAAACAACTACTGCCGGGGGCGGCACCACGATCTACACATGCATCCACATGGTAGAAGAGACGAATTGGTTCAGCAGTTTAAAATGGAATGGCGCTACTAAACAACATCTCTTTGGACTATTGACATCTTCAACATAAACCTATTGAAGGTTTCAAGATACTTACGAATATGCACTATTAATTAATGTACGCATTTTGTAAATAATATTGTTACTATTCGTGTGCATTATAAATGGACGTAGTGTGTAATGCACAAAAAGTGACGCTTGAGACGGTCCAGCGCCGAACAGAAAGCAGCCGACATCTGGCGTCTCGGCGGATAATTAAAACGCAACGCTGACGCGCCGCCGCGATTCCGGCAGGCCCTTTTCTAAGTATTGGAAATTAAACTTATTCAGCTAGACGACTCGCCCCGTGGAGAAATTTTCGGAAACGCAAATTGTGTAATTAATACATCCGAAGAAGCATATTAATTATGGCAATTAATTCTAGTACTTGGGAGGCGGCACGATAATTTTTAAATGAGACTGAATAATGCATTTTACTCATGAAGTCGGCAAATTAAAGTAAAATGTGAAGAAATAAATATAGGCTCGGTTAGATGAAAAGGAAAAAAAATCAACACATTATGTATGATAAGTAGGTGCTTGTATGTTTTTTTATGTTGGGATGATTATTGATGACGTTCATTGTTTATTTTTATTTAGTCATTGAAGAAGATAATATTAACAAATATCAATGAAACATGAAAGAGAAAAAAGACAGAATAATAAAAAGCAATGGTCGCAAATAGGACTCGACCCCAGATCCTCTAGTATTACCGGGACTGGTGGTTCTACCAATTGAGCTATCAAGACCTAATAATTTTCCGTCATTTTTATCGATCTCATGTCTCAATTTAAGAATTATTAATACTATCCTCAATTAATTCCCATGTTTTTGACTGCTATCTTTTTGTATGATAGCTCATTACTCCTGATATTAATTATTGTAGAAGTATTTCGTTCTTTTCAAAAGAGGACGATTTTTAACAGTTTTGAAAAACAAAGCCATGAGAATAATTTTAAGACGAAACAAATATTGCAAAGTTTAAAAAATCCTAAGGGATCTAAACATACTGTCTTTTAAGCAAAATATATAGTTAAATTTTATAGTTTTTTCTATTTAAAATGTTTAACGGCCAACAAAATTCTGAATCTTGAGAAAAATTAATAACATCAACACAGACACAACCACTCTACAAGAAGAAGAAATGAAAGAAGACTTCCCTTACGAAAGAAAAAAAAATCGCAAAACTCATTAATATATAGAGCCATGAAGATCTTCCAAGAAATACCGGTCAATATAAAAGAAGAGGAAAGTGTTTTGAAAGAAGTGAAATTTTTAATGTCGTAAAATGTTGAAAAGTTTAATATGTATTTCTTAATTTTATATTGTGACTTAAATTATAAAAACGTTTGTGTGTGGATATTATGCTCATATTAGAATACACGTAACCAATACACTCTACATCAGAAAAAGACTTACCCAACGTCAAAGTCGTCACACGGTGGTGGAGGGTTCCATACGGAGCTATGGTAAAGCATCCAATCAGACCAGACCTGCAAAAGAACGAGGTATCAAGTAAATAAACAAATAAATCAAAAAATGTTAACAACACATTATTTTCAGTCACTAAAACCAGTAGAGCTTTGCATATGGGCTTTATTTTTATTTCATAGGACAAATTATTAAAAATGATTAACAGAGCACATTGACTTTGTAAACCCATAATTCTCAATGATTATTGCTTCGGGTGTATTTAAACTGTAATAAAAACTAAAGGTTAAACGAAATGTGGTACGCGTTCAGAGATGGCGCTAATTAAAATATTTAATAAATATATTTACAACAAATAGCACTTAATGCTTTTAAATATTGAGATTAATTGTGTTGTAATATTATTAGCCATACACTTATTTTTACATATGGTATCCCTACAAACAAAAGACAATCGACCGACGATCTGTTATCCACAGAACTCACGATTCATTCGCTTTCCTGCTCCTCACTGAATCGGTCGTGTAGTAGTACATACTAGTGACTTGCTAATCGCATTTACATTACTACAAATCTTTGGTATAGATATTTTTCACCATGTCGGAAGTTAGTTCTATTGCGGATGATCGTAATGTATCAAATGACAGCGGCACTACGGACGACGAGACCTTTGTTCCCATAAATGAATGTGTGCAGCAAAGCAAATGAGATAAGGCGATCCTATCCCATATGCGCTAGCTGTAAAAAGGGACTACATGGACTTTACGCGGGAAAACACAAATGTGAAGTGAAATAATCGTATATTTTAGTTTTTTTTGTAGTTAAAATGTGTAGTTTTTTTCATTACAACTATAATATTTGTAAAACTTCATTCTTTAGTTGTATAATTTCAAAAATAATCATTAATATTGATTGATATTTGCACAAGTTATTGCATTTTTATTGAATACCATACTTTTTTTATTCAAAAACACAGAATATCTGTAGCAATTTATATACATACTTGCAAAATAATCATTGCACTAAAACGGTTAATATATACATATCAACATGTTTCGAACGCGATGCTTTCCTCATCAGGAATATACAGAATACTAAAACATATATGAGTATATTGTTATTCCAAGAATGTCATTAAATTTTCCAGTGGAGGAGTTTCCCATTAATTACATCGATTGTGATAAGTAACAAATTTCGCAGTACAAGGGTCGCGGTACTGCTTAAACACTTCGACTATCTGAGGTTTTATTCTTCTCAAGTTGTCTCAGCGTTTCTTCGGTGCCGTTTTCCCTTAGATGCCTATCTTCACAGCTTTCCAGTCTAATTAATAACATCAGCTGATAAACTAGTATCGTTACTGTGACATGGTGGAAATTTACACGGTGTAAATTTCTTCGTTCATTACATCTCATTATTCTAACTGTCCTTCTGCAAGATCTTCGAAGGTTTCTAAAATAATTCGGTATAATTCCGCAGATGTACGGCAAAAAATGAAATGGAAACATTATTTTAAAAAATGAAACTGGAATTTAGAAACGCTGATAATAAAAAATATACGCAATGACACGCTGAATTTCTTGCAGTGAACCAGTGACAATAAAAGAAAATTACGTGTTTTTTTTTTTTAAATCCTAATTTTTAACATTAATTTGAAATATCTGTAAAATTTTATTCATTCGAAATATCTGTAAAAATTTAATTCATTTAAAGTAAGTAAGTACTACTTAATTAATATAATATGTATATATTTAAGTTAAGAAAGTGAAATAATTATGTATTTCTTTTAACTTAATAAATAAGTTTAAAAAAAACTAAAATGTTTAATTACCAGTTAGCTATTTACGTCCATCTCTACGAGTATTTGGACTGCAGTAAATTAGTATTTTATTATAACATTGTATGAAGGTATCACTTTGTGATTATCCATTATAATCAAATGGAAACGATCAAACTTTGTTTTAACCACATTTATTTTTCACGCCCACCGGTTTCGGAACAACCGTTCCATCGTCAGGGCAAACTTTAATTGTTTCATTTGATTAATATTTTCTTCTTCGTGACATTTTGTGGGAGAATCTTTTTTTCCATCATTTTAATAAACCAATTATTTAAAACTAATTTAATTTACATATGCCGTGGTGCACGTACGACAGACTGTAGTATCTCGCGTACTTGAGAATTGGGCATAGAGCATATCATAATTGTTATGTTTAGCTATTCCGGGTCAAAGGGTCAAATTCAACACAAAATATTAGGAAACAATTGCGCACAGGTTAGGTGAGTTGAGAATTGGGCATATCAGATATTAAATGGCACGCCCGGGGGTAGCCGCCACTAAATTAGGGGGAAGGTCACTACATCCGTAATTATTCCTAATTCCCATCATCACCCGGCTCAAGCAAGCTATCATCTCTCTCTGGTGGGCGTATTGGGTTATTTTATATTCGATGGTCAGTCTGTCGGTGGAAACTGAAATTAATTTACGAGGAAAATGGGTATAGATTGCAAAACATAATCTATAAATAATTTGTATTCCGGTTCAATCACCACTGCCAAAAGCTAGAGTAATCTGGAGCCCGATTCCGGTTATTTTAAAGGACAATACTTATCTTTAGACTTAAAGACTTTTTGCTTAACTGCGGTTCCGGTCCTCTCGGATGACAACTGTCATTCAGCGAATGACATTCTTTAAAAAGATCGATAATTAATAACAAAAAAACTCAATATTATCTTGTAAGTACTGACTAGTATTTTTAGTGAGTTATTTATCACAATAATGCTATTAAATGAACCGATTTAACGAAATTCCAATGTTTGTAAATTATCTATGCCAAAAGTCCGAAATGTTAAAAACGAAAAAGAACTGTAAATTCTAAAAAATATAATAAACTACACGTGTTAAGTGTGTGTGATGCATCTATAAATTTTAAGGATACTGTGATAATAAAACCACAAACTCCTTTAAAAATGCATTGTCATTGACATGGAATCGTAACCGCAGTTAAGCGAAATATCTCAAATACCCCAAAGATAAGGACAATGACTTATCCTTAAAAACAACCACAATCGGGCCCCTGGATGAAATATATTTTTAAAAACTATCACAACGGTATCGTCATGCGAAGGCATTTATAAAATTACAGTATTTTCTTATACCTTGTGGGGAAAACTTCATATTATTTTAGTCATTATTCGAAGGGAAAGATTAAAAAGAGCTTTACGAAATCAAAAGAAAAATATGAATACATTGCAGCATTTTAGTAGATCTAACACACATCAAAGGGGCTTATTTCAGGATACGAACAATTTCAAAAGCTGTTGATAAATTGAATTCTTGCTTACAAAAAGAAACAAATGATAAACAAGTAAACCACCAAGAAAGTGAGTCCCTCAAGTACAAAGGTACCTCCAACAATAACTTGGTGGATAAATAAAACATCGTTTTATAACTAATCTGCAATGAGAATAATGACCACCATAAAAAATGCACTTAAATATGCAGCCTCGGAGGTCTAGAAAAGCGCTTCCTTCAGAGGCCAGTCCAATCGAGGAGTTGATTCATGAAATGACAAATATGTTTTAAATTCTGTGTTGTTAGATCCACAATAAGTCATTTCCTGTTGTCGTAAACAATATAAATACCTCTATAAATAAATGAAGTGACGAGATTGCATACAATTTCCTCAGCCCGATGCGGGTACCTTATAGAGGTAAAATAACGAGTAAAATAACGTGAAACGTGGTTGTAAAAGTTTCGCGGATTTTAGGAAAATGGTTAAAAAAAACGTGTAATTAGGCACGCAATAAACCCGCGCGAAATGATTTCAATAGAGCACAGAATTCGTTTGAAAATTACGAGCGAAACGTTTAAAACAGTTGCAAAGAAACGTTTGCGCTTTTCACCTTAAACGCCCGAAACTCAGTCGCTGAAAAACCCTTTCGTCCGAAACTCCATCGTCGACTCTTGCTAGGAAACGCTTGTTATTTTAAAAAAATATATATATATATATATTAATTTTTCCTAATTTATTACGTTACTTTTAAACAGTTTCGAGTAACCGTTTAAAAATACCGTTTCGTTATTTTGAAAAATAAACTGAAAAGCCCACTTACCACAGTACCCAGGACTTTGGCAGATACGGCAAAGGTTTACAATTTATGTACTGACAACAAATATTTTAGTGAATAAAATTGATCACCGAACAACACTTCTGAGAATACATCAAGCATCCGACACTCTTCGAACGAGGGAAGCGAGCCTGGGTTCAACGGCCATCCGAGATAGATGGTAATAGTAATAAACATCCTGAGGAATCTATCTACGCATAATATTCAATCTCCTTGAAACCATTGATTTGATAGGAAAAGTATGTGAGAAATAAGAAAGGGTAGAAACGGCATTTGCGGTCAGTCGGGATCATATTATCACAATGATTGTTAATGGTGAGAATATTCCCATATAACTTCGGTAAACGGCCTTTAAATGCGGATTCAATAAATCGAGTTAGTTTAACGCTCAGCACCCAAGAATGCACACTTTGCAGGTTGCTAACGAATAAATACTACGAATGATTTATCTATAAATTCTATATAGGTCAGAGCAACTAGTGATCTGCGATTGTTATTATTCTGGTAGTTAATTTTTTTTAATGTGTCTTATAAACTGGTCCCCTGTTGTAAAATACAAGTTTTCGCAATTGGCGCGCCTATACGTGCGCCGCCATCTTGAAGAAACCAGCCGAAATCACGGAAAAATCTAATCTTTCCCAAATATCTCGTATCCAATGCAAATTTAGGCTAATATAGCTTTACATCAAATTTCCCATTTTACAACAAGGGACCAGTTTATAAAACATATTAAAAAATAGAACTACCAGAATAATTACGATCGCAACCCCATATTTTGCACCAATAACACTGGACTAACACGGGTAATTAGTAACTGTAATATTTTTTAAACTATAAATCTTGCAATTTCAGGTAAAACAATCAAAATTGCGTTCACTGGTATTCAAACTGCACCTATTTTCAGACATTTTGGGATGCATTTCGTAGAATTTAACGAATACAGATTGAGGATTCTTATATTTTGAAACATTATACATTTTCCTAACTACCCGCATGAAATTTACAAATAAATCATTTGTGGTATTGCTTGAGTTGGCAACCTGCAAAGTAATGTTTAGGACCATTTATGAGTGGCTGGTAACTACGAACGCAAAACGGGCTCCATTTGCTAAAGGCACACACACACAAGTTATGGGAACGTGTTTTTTTACAAATATAATTTGAAGAGTATCATCTCCTTACGAACGATAATTTCGCCGAATTGAGATAGATCTGTTTTGTTTAAGTCACTTAAGTAGCCTACATTAAAGCAGATAAGTATTTCTATAATATGTTTGGAGGTTAGATTGCATGAGTGCAGATAATTACATCACATTGAGGTTCAATAAAATTTCAAAAAGATTTTCTTCGAAGGTTCTGATTAAATTGGAAGAAAGTAAGTGAGTACATAAGGAAACATTCCAAAGACAAAGGAGAGTACAGGAGAAAAAAATTACAATCATGGGATCTAAAACTGCGGTTAATATCAATAGTTACGTAGAATTACAGGAACTGTTTCGGTTTAAGTAAGGGTATTAACGGTGATATAAAAATTTATGAAATCATAAAAAAAAACGTTTATGCGAAGTTCAGAGCCGTTATGTCAGTTTCAGTGTTAAGGGCGTTCATTTAAGTATTATTTTTTAAAGTTTCATACAGCATAACAATATTAGTACCATCATTTGCTACATAATTATTTTAAAGATAGGTGACATGAATTAACTTTTAACTTGTTAGTATTTTTCATTATTATTCGTTTTCATGCAAACTTCAAAACGCCTTAACACACCGTCTTAAGAGGAACGACTGCGCGGACTGTTTCATAAAAAAACTTAATTTTGGATTTGAAATCAAAATACTCACCTAAACCTAACGATATGTATTTTTTTTTATTAAAGATTTAGTAAATATCTAGTACGTATGAGAATAATAATAATAATCAGATGATTTTTATAGCGCCGTTTTTGTGAAAAATCACCTCCAGGGCGCTGTACAAATCTTACTTCCTATTCTTACATTATTCCTATATTACATCTATGACATTTTTTTTTTGGACAGGCTATCATTACACATTATTTATAGACCGTATAAAGAGATGCAGTTAAATTATCAAAACTAAATACGGCTTTATCTAAGTTTTCATACATGTTAAATTGAAAAGAAAGAAAAAAAGCTAACTGTATTTATTCCTTACGATATATTGCAAAACGCTAATACAAATGATAGGAGTTATGTGAAGTTGGGCGGCGGGTGAGGACGGGGGCCGGGGGAACTGATCCATATCCATATCCAATCTTCTTTGTCTTTGTTGGTGACGCCCCTGGGCGGCCTGACGGGACGCTTGGTGTTGGTCTGCCCGTACGCCAGGTAGCGCTTGTCGGCCGGCTTCAGGATCTGGAAAGAGCAGACCAGCGTGTCGTCCATTTCTCGCCCCAGCCGGTGGTGTCCTTGTCGGGGTCGGACCACAGCAGGTCGCAGAGCAGCCCGGTCGGGCATGTCCGTGGGCAGCATGATGCACCGAATCTGCTCTGTAGACTGGAGGTCAGAACTTAGGTCGCCGTGACAGCAGAAGATCTTCTCGTCAAATGTCTTTTCCTATTGCGCCTTTCTCGGCAGCCACGAAATCTAATTTTACGGGTTGCGGTTGTGGTACAACGTTCAAGGTTATACAACGATATCTTTGCAGCTATTAAATGGTCCAAAATAACACATTCACTATTAAGTTTGCGTTGTGTAGCTCGGTCGTATACGATATTGTTTACAATCACCATAGTTCAAAGAATAACATTGTAAATCATCCATTCACTTTGGACACTTCACTAGGCTTTTAACAGGCAAAGGTCTTTTAACAAGCACATGTGGCGAACGCCTACGACCGATGACCGATGCTTTTTGGGTTAATTTAGAACAACGTGGCAGATTTGAACTTAAAATGTTTGGGTTTTTATTTGATTTTTTATTATAAACTTGATTTAAGCCCGAACTTCCCAATATTTCCCAAATAAACTGGAGCGCTTATAAAAAGCTGTCGGCAGCTGCGAGAGCGCCAAAATAGAGAAGTATTTTATTTATTTTTGTTTTACATTATTAAATATAGGCCATTAAAAGAATTGATTTTTCGCGATTTTAGAGGCACATTTAGCAAAAGTTTTTACCCCGTTTACTTTGAAAATATAATGAAATATAATTTTTTTAAATTAAAAAAAAAACATTAAAATAAGCATTATGGTGGACTTTAAATTAAATTAAAAACTACCAATTTACGTTGGACCACAAATTTTCCATACATAATTTAAAACATCGACCCGAAAAAACATTTTTTTTAAACGTTTTGTTTTTATATTTTTATTTACGTAAGTATATTTGCATAGCAAAAAAAAAACTTTTTTTTTTAAATACGATAAACTCGCAAATAATTTTCCAAAGTTGCCTCTAAAATTATGTTTTTTTTTTCATGCATATACTTTATAATTGAAAACAAAAATAAATAAAATACTTCTCATACGTACTAGATACTTACTAAACTTTTAATTTTAAAAAAATATATCATTTAGTTTGGATGGGTATTTTGGCCTCAAATCCAAAATTAAGTTATGTGTGAAACAGGCAGCGCAGCCGTTCTTCTTAAGGTTGATGATACCAGCGATAAAAAAGCTCGGTACTTCTCGTGTGGCCCATTAGGAGGTTCACAGAAATAGCAGAGAAACATATGAATCCTCATTTCCGAGAAGCGTGCATGCAAAAAATAGTAACAAATATCAATTTGGACAATTTGCTCAGCCCATTCCCCTTTCGTGTGGAGAATAATTTCAGATGCCACTACAGAAGTAAGGAGAATTCGTGTCTAATGTAATACATACGCGAACCAAAGGTAAATAACTACTCCGAACTCTCTTTGCTAAAAATACTTTTGGACAAGGGCACATTGAATACATGGCATGCAAATTATATAATATACTACCCCAGCTACGACTAGACAAATAGAAACACTGAATAAATTTAAATATGAAATAAAACTTTGTATTATTAAAATAGGTCGTCCAATGATTACTTATTACTATTTGCTTATTAATATTTACTTACTATTATTTATGTATATTTGTGTATTATTATTTGTGTATTATTATTTATGAATCATTATATATATAATTTTAATTTTAATATTATATAAATAATAATACATAAATAATATATATATGTATATTATTATTTCCTCATTACTATTTACTGATTATTATTATTTACTGATTATTATTTACTTATTATTATTTACTTATTATTATTTAGTTATTATTATTTAGTTATTATTATTTACTCACTACTTCTTGTTAACTAAAATACGATCACCCTATGATTGTGGCAAATTGGAGAGCACTGATAGTTGTTTGGGTTACAATGAAATTATTATTGTTGTAATCTATAAATGTACTGCCCAACTTAAAGATTTACTGTAGTTTTTGGTGTTTTATGAAATGAGTTTTAGCGAAGGTTATTTCAATAAAAGGCAATAACTTTCATTACATTTTTTAAAAGTAGTTTATTGATTTACAAAAAACACAGTAAACAGAAGAGAAAAAAACAAGAGTAACACCCTAAATTTAAATTATCCATTACAATTATAAAAACAGTATTTATCAAAGTTTCCCGGGAGGAAATTATGCCGTTTATCGGTAAACATGGTAAAGTTTTAGAATCATTTTTGTTTCTAAATCAGGCACATTCATGTTATTTTCAAAGTCGCCAACAATAAAGTTCGAAATATAAAAAATAAAATTTGAAAATCTGTATTATTTTCTTTCACCGAGTACAATTTGTTTCGAACAACCGACCCGATTACTCCATAGACTCATATACATATCGGAGCAACTGACTCTACTAAATAAGTTGTAGATACGACAGAATAATTTGTTTTTATAAATATTAAATGTTTCTTTACCTCCATATTTTTAAAAAGATCTGTCGAGCGTGATAGAGCGACGGAGGAAGAGTCGGTCAGATCGTCAATTACACTTTTAATTTCATCGTAATTATTAGCACCAAATATAGCTGCGTCAATCCATGTGCCCCAACGAGTTATATTTGGTTGTCGAGGTAACTGAAGATTTTGAAATTTGTCTTTGTAAAGTTGAATGCGTGTTGGAGCTTTTAGAAATACTTTGTTTATGCAGTTAATAAGGACATTTACCATGGAAAACTGATCTCTCACACATTCTGCAACTCTGTTTATGTAATTGGTCACACGGATTAAGTTGTGCCTTAACCATATAAGGTGCCGTATCAGATAAAAGTAAAATCAACTTTACTGATGGGATAACATCAGGCAAGACAAAAAATTACCAGTGAATCTTGCACGAATCTCGTTATTATCAAATTATTATTAGTTCTAGTGGCTTCGAAGTAAAAAGATAGGATGGCCAATTAACGCATGTGCGATATATCTACCGCGCGCATCTGTGATTTCATTCTACTACACTGTAAAAATATTTTTCAACTAAAGCATTTTACATATTAATTAATGTTTCTTTACATGTCAAATCGATTAGTCGGGAATATTAAACTTGCGGTATTTCGTGAGAAAATGATGTAAATTAGGAGTGTTTAATTTTTTCAGAAGAATATTGCCCGCAACCATTGCTTTACATAAATCCACATTGAACTGCTTTTGATCATCGTGGTTCGATTTCTCTTCAAAGCAAATATTTGGGGTTTGCTGTGATGCACTTCCTTCCGACTTCAATTTGTTTGAAATATGCTTCGAGCTTTTAATATGCTGTTCCACAATAAACTGTTTGTAGTCTAATCTACCCGAACAAAGGGACGAGAATCATGCTATTGGGGAAAACCGGCGACTTTATAGGAAATGTAGATGTCACTACTGTCGCCGTTCTTCAGGTGTTTGACGGCTGTAAAAATAGTAAATCTTAGTGGACAGTTCAGCAGGTAAAAGCAGGTGGCTACAGTATTATTTTACTTTATTTATGATGCACACAACAGACAGACGGTTAAAAATATCACAAGAAAAAATGAAATAATAAATACCAACCGTCCAATAGCGGTGTACCACATGGAAAAAATTATAATTTGCAATTACAAACAACAACAAAAAGTAACAAGAGAAAACAATATTTGGGTCAAGTAAAGTTAAGTGAAAATAAGAGATTTGAGAAATTTTGTAAAGTTATGGAGGCTATCGCCAAATATGTCCAGAATCCTATATATGTAAAATACTAGACATACATTTTGCGTAAATTACATAAAACGTATGTAAGCACTCCGGGTTTTGAACCCATGACCCGTGTCATCGTTCTACCTGTCAACGGTTAGGACGGTTGTCTACAACGTAACATAAGCGAATGAGTGACAGAAAAGATGTTAATTATTATTTCGTGAAAACGTTGAGGGGAAACGAAACGTAATACGCGCTCAGAGATGGCGGTAACTTAAATATTTTAGGAAAAGATACTTTTGACACTAAATACTTAAATATTGAAATGAATTGTTTGTTGGCGGGCGTACACGCGGCATATGAAATGGTAAATTGTTATAGTAGAAACTTACAAAAGTACAATATATTATTGTAACAATAAGAATAATAATAATAATAATAATAATAATATTTATTTGAAACACACATTATTTTACAGAAATATTTAAGCAGGCTTTGACTGTCCAACTAGGAACAAATCCCGTTTTAGGACAGTCAAATTGATAAGTTTAGTTCATATCAATATACATATACATGAGAGAATATAAAGGAATCCATAAAGTAAATTTAAGAAGAAAACAAAAACAAAAAATTGTGTTTTTTTTTTTTAAGTGTGTTTAATTTTTTTTATTTAATGTACTGTATTGTAGAGTAATAATGAATTACATATGTGATATAAAAGTTTAAAGTATGATATGCATTTTTTAATTTAATGTAGAGTATTAATGAATTATGAGATGTAAAAGTTTAAGTATAAAGTATAGAGTTTAAAGTATAAAAGTTTAAAGTATGATATGCCTTTTATAAATTTACTGTAGGGAAAGAATGAATTACATATGAGATGTAAAATTTGAAAGTAAAAAGAGTAAAAGTTGTAAAAGGAGTAAAAGTTTAATATTTATAGTGTTTTTATAAGTTCCTTTGTGGGCTCATCACGTTTCGTTTACCCTTAATGTAGACAGTGCAAAGCTCGAAGTGTTCAGTGTGATGTTGATGTCTGTAATATAACGATACCATCTGCTCGAAAACATTATTTTCATTATACTGCACCGGGTTTCTTTGAATAAATAATAAGTATGAAAATAAGAAAACAAGATATTGATAAGGGTACAGCGCGGGACACGGGTGCACCGAGTAAAATGATGAGCAGTAAAACGTCAGACGGAAAAAAACCAAATTATTTCACACTTCAAAAAACTGGCGCCAGATCGTCATTATTTTTTTTTTGACAACCATTTTAATGAACGCAAATATGGGCCTTTATGTAGACTTGTCGGTGAAGACTCGAGTACAAATAATATCATATGAATTCATTTAACACATTGGCTCCCCGAAATGTTAAGCTTAAAAAAATGGCGTTCACCACTGAATTAATTTTTGACCGCACATTGGTGATTGGTATTCTAAATCTGAAATAACTTTTAGGCCAGGTGTTATTTAAAAAAAAAAAACATTGTTTATTGAAACAACGCAGATAAAAAATATACAATGTATTTTGAAATGGTTTGTTTAGCCTGGAGGACAGGAATTATAGTCCCAATATTAAAAAAAAGGCTAAACTAGCTCCAACTACCGAGGAATCACACTTCTTACCCAACCAGGAAAAGTCCACGCTATTATTCTAGAAAAAAGGTATCGCAGGGCGTCAGAGCACAAGATAGAAGAAGAACAGTCCGGCTTTATGGTAGAGGGACCACTAACCACCACACTACAAATGACCATTCAGATAGTAACTAACTAACTAACTAACCATCACGCCGTTTCCCCGCAGGGGTAGGCAGAGAGGACGGAACGCCAAACAACTCGATCTTGGCATACACTTCTTGCTTCATTCACATTCATACATCGTCTCATACATTCTCTTCTATTATTCCGACTTCTGACATGGCCCGACTCAAGTATTTGATTCACTTGATCGTGCCATGTCTTCCTCGGACGTCCCCGGCTTCTTCTTCCATTCACATTCGCGTCATACATTCTTCTTACACTCCTTTCTTCGTTCATTGCTCCACATGCCCAAACCATCTAAGCGTCCCTTTTCTTAATCTTACTCATTACGCTTACATCAGCCTTGCATTCTTTACGAATTTCAATATTTTTCACACGATCATACATGGTTTTACCACACATTCGTCTCAGAGATCTCATTTCTACGGCATTCAGTTTACTTTCATCCTTCTTCTGCCAATTCCATGCCTCACTGCCATACATCAGGGTTGGTATCAGCACTCCATTGTGGACTGCTAGCTTCGCTTCTTTGGACAACTTTTTGTTAGTGCCAACCGCGTTCAGTCCTCCATTAATGGAGTTTCCTGCATTCACCCTTCTTTCAATATCCCTATCAGTCTTTCCATCTCTCGTAAACATACTTCCCAAATATACAAACTCATCGACCTGCTCCAAGTATTCGTCATTCACAACTATATTGCACACTGTTTTCGCAATCTCTCTTTCAAACACCATGATTTTAGACTTACTTACATTCATCATTAGCTCGTTCTTCATGCATACTTCATTCATCCTAGATACAAGGGACTGTAAATCTTCCATACTGTTAGCAATCAGCACCGCATCATCCGCACAACAGGCAACATACTTTCAGATTACTCATTTCCGCGCCCAAGCCCACCTCTTTCAATTCTTGCATACAATTATCCATGTATAGATTAAATAACCACGGTGACATTACGCAGCCTTGCTTAACACACCTTTTGTGATGTCAAACCACTCCGTAAAATCACCGTTTACGCTAACACATGCAACGCTTTCCTCGTACAGAGACGCGATTGCCTGTATGAGTTTCGTATTCACTTCATACTTGGACAATACCTTCCATATTTTTTTCCTATCAACTCGGTCGTACGCTTTTTGTAGATCTACAAAGGCACAGAAGAGTTTCTGGTTTTTTGCCAGAAACTTCTCTGTTAGCATACGCAATGAGAAAATCTGATCCATACACCCCTTCCGCTCATAAATGCACCTTGCACATCCCATATTTTATCTTTTGTTTTCGTTTGCACCCTTTCAATCAATATCCTACCATACAGCTTTCCAACTAAACTTAGCAGGCTATTAGCCCTGTGATTTCCATGTTCCCCTGTGATAATGTGATAATAATAGTTGGATGATTTGTATAGCGCCGTTTTTTTGTGAAAAATCACCTCAAGGGCACTGTAACGTTGGATATGTTGGGAATACTGCGGGAAGACGATGGGTGCTGGTTTTATCGAGTTAGAGAAGGCGCATGAATTAGTACTGCGCCAGCTGCTGTGGGAGGTGCTCAAAGAATACGGAGTTCAAGGTAGACTGCTAAAGGGTATAGTATCCCTATAAAAAAAGCAGTAATAGCGTCCTTATTAACGGTAAAGTTTCGAAAGAATTCTAAGTGGGAATAGGCCTCAGACAAGGGTGCCCTATGTCGCCAATCCTTTTCACTATCTTCATGGACCAAATCATCCATAATGGCCAAACATCGGATGCAGCAATAGTTGGCGATGCAGAAATCAGCTCAAGTTAACCGCGTCCCAGAAGGGGCTACATGAGTTGATCAACCGCTTCAATGAAGAGTGTACGGCGGCAGGAATGAGGATGAGCACCGCAAAAACAGAAGTTTTGGTTATAGGAAGAGACCAAACTCAGTAGAACATCTTCGCTAACAGGGCAGAGTTCGAACAGGTCGACTAATTTAAATACCTTGGGGTAGAATTCTCAAGCGATGGCCGGCAAGACGGAGAATTTGACCGTAGGATAGGTGCGGCAAGCGGTGTGCTGCGTCCTCTTTACAGCTCATTGACAAGGAAAACTCAGCTAAGCATCGAGACAAAGTTGGCAGTGTATCGCTCCACGCTTACCATCGTCTTATTATCGTCACCAGATTTGGATGTTGAACGAGCTAAAACGTCCCAGGGTCCAAGCTGCCGGAAATGAGATTTTTGAGGGGAGTTGCAGGAGTCACAAAATGGGATTGAATAAGAAGCTAGGGGTGGGGGTAGGGGCGGGGGTTGGGGTGGGGGTAGGGGTGGGGGTACGGGTTGGTGTAGTGGTAGGGGTAGGGTTAACACTTTAGAACCTCGAAAAAAATTACAAACAATTTATAACCCCGGGCAACGCCGAGTACTTTAGGTAGTAATAATAATTTTAAAATGACATGAAAAACACAAAAGTGTGGCTGACCTTCAGAGCAGGCAGGATGACGAGAACGTCCTCGTGCACAGGCAGGGGCTGGTTGGACGCCGGAGGGGTGGACAGCAGGCTGCAGCAGCGGCCCAGCAGGGCGCCAAACATACGCAGGGACACGGCCAGTGCGCGCTCCTGCAGCTCGCTGCGGCATCCGCCCCCGCCCACGAGCCTGTGGGTCGCGTCTGAAAGGAAAGAACTCATCGATTAGTGATTCGTTCGGAATCGTAATTTACAACATTCCTAATTATCTACGAGTCTCAAAGTCATGATCACTTCTAATCCACACAGGACAGTTACACATCAGTGACGTGCATTGCCCTATGGCTAAAGGTAGGCTGTATGCAGTTGTAATTTATTATTGTTATTATAAAAGACAGATATTAGAATAATTTTTACAATAACAAAAAAGAGTAGTCATGCATAGCTACCATATGCAGCTAATTAACATAATATTAAACCATGTGCAGCTACTTCCTTTACCATGTTTTCCACTATTTCTTCCATGGATAATCAGTTGGGTAAATTTTGAATCACAAATTCAGATAAAACGCGTTCATGCTCGAATATGAATTGTGTATTTAATATTTTAAAACGGTCATTTTATTATCATCTTCTGCTGATTTTGTAGTCAACTTTTTTTTATGTGAATATCGCACTAAAGTCCCAGCTGCTCCCAACCGAATGCAGCCAGTGAGACTATGGCATCTCCAATTGGGATATGCTGTGAGGCTGAAGGTAATGGAGAGGGGAAGGAGGCGGGGAAGAGGAAGGTAGGGAAGTACCTGGCTATTAAGATCTGGTCACCAAACATGGCTAAAGCCATTTCATGCAATGTTTCGGATCTGAACGGTGGTCTTTCAATACATTATGTATTATTTTTTAATTAATAAATTGTGAAATAACACAAATTAATCAAATAAAAAATTTTTGCGCACGCCGGGATTTCAATTTTTTTATTAAAAAAAAAACCTTTGTAACTTTTTTCCACTTATTTATTTTCGACCGAACCGGTTTCACCCTATCACGGGCATCGTCAAACTGGTAAAATTAAAACTAAATCTATGATATATATAGCATCGATGTCAGGAGTGAGTCCCATCGCTTTCTAATATTGTTTTTATTTACGACTTGAAATTTGTTTTATTGCTGACGGTACTATTTACTATTATGTTTTTAAAAACTACTGTCGTGTTGGTTTATTACCCCCTGGAAGATGGATTACATTGTGTTTGTTTACTGAATCTATGGGTTTAAAAAAATTTATATAATGTCATTCGTGTCAGCTTTTATTTGAACGGATGGTTATTGTTGGTTTTATTTTTTCCCTGTGATTTCCATCTTGTTTGTTAAACTATTTTTTTAGCAGATTTTGTTCTGTAGTTACATGAACTACGGGTAACCATAGATTTAGTTTCAATTGTGCCAGTCTGACGATGCCCGTGATAGGGTGAAACCGGTCCGGTCGAAAATAAATAAGTTACAAGGTATTTTCATTTTAAAAAATCATTTTAAAATGGAATTTCAACATGAATCGACAGTTTCAAAATTAGATATAAGAAAAATTCGGACTTGTCTACCGGCTTTCGCGTCAATATTAGAACCGGTGTGAGATTTATTAGCGATGTAGTAGCATTGTCGAGGGGTTAAGGCAAATCCCGGCGTGCGCAAGTAAATTTTATTTAATTAATTTGTGCTGTTTCACAATTAATTAATTTAGAAATAAGATATAGTATATTTGCGCACGTTCCAGAGTGAAAGATACTCTCAGTATCGCCCTGGTGAAAGACCACCATTCAGAATTGAAACGTTGCTTGAAATGGCTTTTAGCCGTGTTTGGTGACCAGATCTGAATAGCCAGGTATTTCCCCACCATCCTCTTCTCCTTCCCCTCCCCAATACCTTCAGCCTCACAACATTCCCCAATTGGGCATGCCATAGTCTCACTGGCTCCAGACGGATGGGAGCAGTTGAGACTCTTGTGCGGTATTCATGTAAAAAAAAAAAAAAGTAGCCTGCCCCTGCAACAACTAGCCCCGCCTTCCCCTAAGTTTATTGTGGCTGGGTACTGTGTACCTTTAAATTATTTATATAGACTGAAAACGAAATTTAGCTTTCCATATTTTTGTACACCATCAAAAGTATTAAGACAAAAACGCGGATGTTCTATCTCGGTATCAGATTTTTTTAAAGTTTCTTTTCACTTACAACGGATAGGACTCAGCGTGCGACAGGATAAAATTAAACACATTTTTAAAATAATTGAGAAAAAAAATGTATTATTATCAGTGGATACAAACTATTTTTAACATCAAATGAATGAACGTTTATTGAAGAACCCAATTCCGAATTTACCGTGCTAACTGCTAACCAGATCATACACTTCCACCTGAATGGGGCCACATTCTATCTTTCATTACAGCACAGCAACAAGAGAATCAAATTATTACTCCATTGTCAGAAAATGTGCTCGTAATGTACCGGAAAATAAAACTAAAAAAACCGACTCACATTGTGGACGGAACGGAGCTTCTTGAAAACGTCACGTGCTCCCTGAATATTCTACTAGTAGTGTGATAATCACTGAAGAGTTAAATCGATAGAAGTGTGTTGTGTGCCAAAAGTAAGCTCAAATTTTCCTTACTTCTTGTGAAATTGATCAAACATTTTCAAATACCGAAAATCTTTCTTGTACATAATCGATTGGATTGGCCTGCCTGAGGCCTACGAGTCGCTAAATGTGTTATTTAAATTTACAACAAGCTCTTTCTTTCCAATCGGTATGGATTACACTAGAGATTTTCTGCTCGGTGGTGTAAATCATATGTGCTAATACAATCAGATCTTAATCCACACACTGATACTAAACTCACAAGAATTTCTTGAAAACCTTCATTCGGGAAATTGAATTTTATGTAAATTTAGTAGGTAGAATGGAAGCTCGTTAACTTTTAACGTTAGCTCGGAAAAATTGTGAAAACTTGGGAAAATAGTACAAATTGTGCTGGATGGTGTATAAATCCATTGATGAAATGGCCCCACCTTACATCTCCGAACTAAATGTTCTGGAAAACACTGGCCTAAGGCAGTCAACTCTTAGATCAGCATCATCATCGGCTATTGGGAGGCTGACAGAACCTAAGCGCAAACCAAATAAATTTGGAGATTGTGCTTTCGGAGTATCAGAACCTGAGGCTTGGAATAAACTCCCTCCGAAACCAACAAGCCCAACAGAGTTTCGAATCTAAATAAAAACTTACCTTTTAGACTTTCATATCCTTAAATTGAATACACCTCTACCTTAGAGTACCTTCCTTATATCGCTTACATAACCCAATTAATTGCACATAATATTATTCCATTAATATTACAAATTGAAGCTTTTCACCTCGACCTGTTTTTCATTGTGCGACAAAACAAATTTCAGAAGATAAATTCTAATCAAAATTCTTGTACTATACTGATCATTATAAAATTTTATTTTTCTCTCCAAACGAACAAAAAAGAACATTAATAATTAGAATAAAAAGTAGCACCTCAAATTACAAGCAATGCACAGTGATTCCGATATTGAGTTATTTGCGTGCAAAACTGTATCTACAATAATCTAATAAACTGTGTTAAGAGGAACGGCTGCGCTGCATGTTTCATACATAACTTAATTTTGGATTTGTGGCCAAAATACCCATCCAAACCGAATGATATATATTTTTTTTAAATTAAAGGTTTAGTAAATATCT